>CM076604.1:114395000-114692500 GCA_038502835.1 Octonoba sinensis
AAACAACTATAGTTTGGAGGGGGTATACAAATACCCTGTTTTTTTCGCCTACGTAGGATAAAATCGGGCAGATATCAGAAACATTAAAATGTTTTTGTTATTTTATAGAAGCATTTTTTCATAACAATAAATTAATAAAATGGCTTTTTTACAGTGGAAAAGAAACTGACATTTTATCAAAAAATAGCAGAAAAAGTATTTTTGAATGTTACACTAATCTTTCCAAATAAATTTTATCGTTATTAGCTTCATTCACTTTAACCTTATAGGACATAAGTCATAAATATAACTTTGCTGAGGCTCCACCGTATGGGCCAAGCCTTTATAGTCGAGACTATAAAGACTTGGTCTTGGTTTGAAAAGGTTGGATCTCCAACCTTCCATCCAATTCGAGCAGGAGTAAAAATCTTTATAGACTAAGGGTGCATTTAATCGTTCTAATTCACATATGGCAAGCGGCGTACGGCGGCAACGAAACTGTCAGCTCGCATCATTGGTTCTGTGTGTGAATGCACGCACACCAAAAGAAGCACCTACACCAATAGCGACAGAGTCATTTAGTGTCTGTCGTAATAGATTGTTAGTATGGTTTTCAAACTAATAACAATGATGTAGACGTACCATAGCGCAGTCAACGAATCACGAAAAATATTTCTAAAAATCCTTCGGATTTTTTAAATTTTATATAATGAAAAGGTAGGATAAATTGGTATAATTGTAAACATGGAATAAATGCAAGCAAACTTCATCACTACACATGTGATGGTTTTAAAAAAGAAACTGAGACATAGGGATGAGACAACATAGGATGACAACATAGGGATGAGAATCAAAAAGTTTCATATGTTTTCAAACAACTGTGGAGAGTCGCCTATGTTTGGAAATGACACGGAGAAAGAAGTTGTGTGACATAATTTAGTAACTTTAAAATTTTCTCTCTCGCTCATCTACAAACGCGAAGTAAACGGTTTCAACCATTTTTTATTGTCGTTCGCTGTGTTGCTAGAAACATTAAATTATGAATTGCATCCTTCCTGTTATTTTCATGTGGAAATTACGCGTTTACAGTTACCCTATACAATTTGTATATGCACTTAATTTTATCGTATTTCCAATCTTTTGGGAAGACAATAAATATATTTTGTAGTAAATTATTTCTTGCGCATTCCATATTTTACATGTATTTACCAAATAACTTGTTTTTTTTTTTATAAGGTATTGCCCATTAAATGAGTCTCTGTGGTAAATATAAACAAACTGAGATAAATGTAAACACCGATTTCATTTACTTAAAATAGTCATAAAGTACAAATTTTGTAAATAATTATTCATAAGGAGATTGGATACAATACTCGTAGATGTATTTCTCAATTCGTTCAAGAGGTAGGGAAGGTCTAAACTAAAACATTGAAATCGTTTACCCCAACGTTTACATTTACCCCAAATGACCCTATTTAACTCTTGTGCGTAAGGACAAATTAAGTTTTGAATGAGAGAGAAAGAGAGCGAGAGAGACCCTTTCCAACAAAACGGAATACTTTCGTAGCAATATATACTATATAACATAATACACATATTCACACGTTTTAACAAATGACAAATTGAACGCCCAACAGGAAATTAACATTTTTTAAATTTGAATAACTTTGTATTTTGACAAGTCGTTTTCCTTTTCGAAGAGTTTTTTCACAAGTTTAGAGGGGGAAAATAAGACAAAACTATACAAGAAGATGAACTGCGGCTTCTTGTATGCTTTCAAAAAGCGCTGTCCTATTCCGATTCAAATAAATGAAAACCAATTTCAATTATCCTTTCCTAGCAGATGGAAAACTTTCAGGATTCTTATTTAGAATTTTAATGGAATTCATTCGAGAGTTAATTAATTTTGACGCTTATAATGTTTGACTGCGAGTTTAATTCGTAATTTTTAATATTAGATTTTGAACTTTCTCTCCGCCCCCGCGATCCTCCCGTCCTCCGTTTCACTTATTTAAAACTGGAAGGCGAGGTTTCATAAAAGAGGTTGGACATTCATTCATTCTGTCTTTAATTATTTCTTAGAAATGAGTTGGAGGTCTCATTTCATTTCTCCTTTAGACACATAACGTTAAAAAAATGTACAGGGAATCATTATTTAATTTCTATGAAGTTATTCCATCGTTGTGTGCTGATTAGATTAACGTTTTATCAGAGAAAATTATTTAAGCTGTGATGTAGGTCACAAAGAGCAACGAGCGAGGTATTCATGTAAACAAGAAAACTAATTAATAATTAAAAACTTTAATACATGGAGATTTCAATCTTCACCCAGGCGTGAAAAATCATACTTAAAGACCAAGTGTTGCGTTTTAAAATCAGACGTACATTCCAGGGAAAAAACAAAATCATAAACACTTAAAAACATATTGTACAGCGTGCTATTATTTAATTTCTATGAACAAAGATTAAAATCAATCGTTGTTCAATAATAATACTATTTTCATTTGTGAATTTTTTGTCAAAAGTCAATATTTCGTCCTGTTATTTGATTAAAGTCAACAATTTTATCTTTAAAAAAAATCAAATTTTTACTCAAAATATTTAGTAATAAATGATAATTGTTCGTATAAAAATTCATTTTGTCGAAAAATATAAATGAAGTATTTAAAGTAGTTAAAATGATTTTCCATTTTTATTGGTTTATGTATTAAGCGGGTATATTTCTAAAGGGCTTTTTTTTTAATTAGTCTTGATAAAAGAATCAATTTATATAATATCCCTTAGGCAACTGTTAAATAGAAAGAGAAAAACATGCAAAAAAGAAAGAAATAGAATAAATAAAATAAAAATAAAATAAAATGAACAAAAAAGATGTGCATGTTTGTGTCAATTGTTAATATAGAAAAGTAAATCGGGAAAAGCAAAATATTGTAATTGAAAATTATAATCATCTTGAAGCTTGCAACAGAAAGGACATCTATCAGATTAAAAGAAAAAAAATATTTAGTTATTATTATTATTTTTTATTTGTTGTTTTTCATTTTTACTCCTCTCAACATCCGACTTATTTTCAAAACCACTACTAATGAAGCCTTTCCCAGCTTTAATTTTTTTTTAGCGATTTCATTGCGGTGCATTCATCCCCTCATTCTCAGTGTTTTTTTTTTTTTTTTGACATTATATCGTGTTATAAAGAGGAAGCGTCATTTTTAATAGCTTTTTCCCCATTTTTTTTTTTGTGTAAAAAATGTTTATTGTCCTTTCCCAAATTTTTATACACCCCTATCAATAACTCGAAATTTTTAATTTTATTTATTTACTTTTTTCATAACCACCACAATTCTGTCTTAATCCACGGGAAGTTTCCTAAAAAACACCCTTAAATCATCAAAAATACATTTATTTGACAATAACACTAACATCTAAAATTGTGCTTTCATAACCGTCACTCTAATCCCTGAAGGAAATTTATTCAAAAATAATTCTTAACTTGGGAAATCATATGTTCAGATTTAAAATGAATTTTTGATTGTTTCACCACCTGGGTCCTTTTTGTTTACGCACAATTAATGATGCAAGCAGTCGGACTTGTTTGCGTTTGAAAGGGGAAAAAGTTTTATTTAAATCCTTAAATCTCATAAATTAAAATATGATCATTATATTAAGATAAATGTAGACGAACTTTTCTTTGAAGATTACGTGAACAAAAGAGGATGTGTTGGGATTATATTTCCAGACCATGGGCCATTTTTAATGAGCTTTTTTTTTAACAATAACAGCTTTGTTTTGCACAGCAATATTTTTCTCGGTCTTGTTTCACCCTAATGTCTGATTATTGAATATGCTTTTAAAAATAGTATCATCAAATTCATTTGGGTATGTTTTGTGGCATGTTGTATGTCAAAATGTTCAACACACACACACACACACACACAAAATATATATATATATGTATATATTCTATATTTTTTTTAATTCAAACTTATTGTTTTAAACAGGAATATTTTTAGAACACGTTTTCTGGATTACATCCACACCTTGTATCAGTTTTCTCCTTCAGCTTTCATATGATATTTTCTGATTTAAAAAAAAAAAAACATGATTTTAAATTAAACATTTTCTGCATCTGTAAGTATACCGTTTTGAAAACATCAATACAACTCGGCTTCTACTCCTATTGATGCTAGAGGTTTTTTTTTTTTTTTTCTTTTTTTTTCATATAAAAATTTGAGTTACCAGAACGAAAGCGATTTTGACTTGCAATTGATTCTTTACTAATTTTTAACTTTAAATTGTACTTTTCTAAAATAATATAAATTTAAAATTTTGGGGAAACGCAAGTGATTTATGTAGTTACACTGTCCATAAGCCGTAAAACTTAGCTGTAACTGTAACGGACTCTTGTTCTTTTCATAATTTAAATTACGTTTTTGTTATTAAAAGAATTTAAATGAATTAAGATCTAGGCTTTGTCTGATGATTAAAAAGTTCAAGTCTTGTTTACAGGAATTAATGACCGATTTTCTAAATTAACCCCTTTTTTTGAGCAATTTTAAAGAACAGTATTCTACTCATGCTAAATATCTTTCAATTATGTTTTGTTGGCAACCCGAATTGATCTGCTTTTTTTTTATTACAATTACACTATAAAACAGCAGCTTTGCCATCTTGTTTGGTAGCGTACCACCATTTTCCTCGCAAATCCATTTGCGTACCACTGCAAAAATAATTTTAATATATAGAATATAATACTACTAGATTATAGAAAAATACTAGGACGACTATGTAATATAAATTAATGCAGATAAAAGGGTTTATTAAAACAAAGCTGAATATTTAAAATTAAAAATATGAAATACATTTTTAATACGTGCTTCCAAAACACATTTAGAAATACGTCTTTAAGTACAATATACGTGTAGAAACAAAATGAAAAAACGAACGTAATGAGAAGGTTGCTGCATGTAACGTTTAATCGAGAAAACCATCTCACTTTAGTGTGTAGTAGCAACTGAATATAATCACTGCTTATTTCAGAATACAGCTTTGAAAATAATCGAGAGTTATTGTGGGGGGGGGGGGGGGGGCGGCTGTGTTTTAATGAAGTTGACCACCTTGAGAGATTGTTGTAAAACACATTTAAATGGCTCAGGCATACCCTTTGCTACCAACCGCTGTTTATGACTGCAATGAACAAAACTGCAGTTTCTGTCAAAGATTTTATTTTGGCAAAAACTCCTCCGTGTTTCCCCGTCATTGCGCGAGCACCATCATTACAGAAAGCAGCGCAATTCTTCCAGTCCAGTCTCATCCCTTCTTTTTTCGGCCTGCACTCGTACCGCCTGGAGAGGCATTGCGTAATACTAGTGGTGCGCGTACCACAATTTGGGAACCGCTGCTATAGAGGCAAGACGCGAAGTTCGCAACCCTTTGACTTAATCTGATGCTGGAAGCAGCTAAATAGAAATATAATAATTACACTATGTTGGAGAAAGTAGAAAGGGTTGACCATAAGGGGTGCTCAATGCAAACCACGGCCATACTGACTGAACCGATTAGGTTATCTCAGACTACCCCCCCCAGTATGAGGGGGGTGCGACCGTGGCGCTGTCCTCCGACATTCCTCCCACAAACTCTCTGACAAACTGACAAACCAGCACCAGCCATATGGGCTGGGCTGGCAGAGCTTTGCCGACCTGCTTTACCGATCCGGGGCCATAGTCATGCTACAAAGCAAGCCTTACGTCACCCGAATCGGATGTTGCTATTTTAGTCGCCTCTTACGACACGCATAACTACGCTGGGGCTATTCTATCATCCCCGGCCACCATACGGGGGGACCATAAGGGGTGTTTGACACACTCAAAGTTTTTCATATTTTAAGCACTAAACTGATTATCACTTTATGGCAGCCAGCATGATAACATGCTGAACCCCCATTTTCCTATCAATTAGCCATTTGCAAGTAGAATAAAGGAGAAATGTTATGGCATTTTTACGAGACAAGAAAATTAATTTTTCTTGCCTCCTTTTTCCTTCTGTGTCAATAATCATTAAAGCACATAAAAGTAAAAATAATTTTTTGTACTTAGATGAAAACAAGCAAAAAGGCGGTATTTTTTTTTTTATTATTATTATTTTATTTTATTTTAGTGTGTTTTTTTTTTTTTTTTCTCAGCTTTTTTCTAAAATGGGTATTAACAGGGATGTTTGACCAGTATAATTTCTGAGAAATTTGAAAGTGGTAAAACTTCCTATTTAGCTTGGTCTAATGCTGTATCATTTTTCAATGTACGAAACTTAATTTTTTTAAATAGAAAAGTCATTCTAACTCAAATAAAAAATAAGTCTTTTATATATATTAAAAAAACATACATGATTATAGTCACTATGCTCCTCTTTGTGTATCATTCCATGATCAAGATAAATGTAACTGGAACTTGCCTTTTCCTTGTTATACGCTTATTAAGATACTTAAAAATGAATGCAATGTATGTAAAATGCTGTGAAATTTTCATTCGCTAGCAAATATCTCTTTTAATTGGAGTAAATATTCTTTCATGAAAAATCCGCAATATTTCTCTTAACCCTTTATGAGGCGGTGGGAAGTATGCTTCCCACCTAATACATTGTTATAGATGTTTATAGTAAGTTATTTTAACCTTTCTAATTGGTAGAATCTTGCAAATACGCTGGGAAGCATATTTACCACCACATGCATCAATATTTTCATATTAGAACATCCCCCCCTCGCCCGGGAGGGCCGGGGGGGGAGGTACAGAAAACCATGTTAATCCTATTTAATGTCCTATATGAATTTCTTCTGTGAAACGAACCAAATTACGAAAAATATTTTCATATATGAATGCTACAAAAAAATGGCCTTATAAAGGGTTAAAATTAATTTGTGAAATTGATGTTTTCTAATTCACTCATTTTTGAAATATTTATACTGAAAAATTGGATTAATTTTATGTTTGAATTTTACGTAAAATGTTTATTGCATATAATGGTAAGTATCGATTTATCGCGTTATGAACCGAGAGCGAGTTCACGAGAGAGAAGCAGTCATCTCAAATGACGACGATGATGACTACGAAAACTTAAGCACTAGCTTTAAAAATCAAAATTTTAATTTAGTAAATTTTACAGCTAAATCTTAATTTTTATTGTTTTGTATTTTTTTGTGTTACATTATTTGTTTCATAAAAGTAAATTAACAGTTTCATTCTATAACTTTTTAAAAATCTGTGAGGCATACGTGGCTTCACATAAATTTTTCTTGAAAAGGATGCTGAGCCAGCACCTGAAAGAGATGCCATTAAGCTTCACCAGTCAATGATTACTAGAGACACTGAAAGAGTTGCTTGCAAAAGGAAGTCAGAGAATGAAAAACAGAGTTTACCAGCTTACTCAAGACAACCAAGTAAATTAACAGAAAGTAAATACTTAAACCTCTAAAATAACAGAAACAAATTAATAACAATGTGCCGCAGTAGCGGTGGCATCTGGGCGTACGCTCAATGACTATTTCTGGCAAACAAAGTCGAAAGTGAGTCCAGAACTTCAGCCCACGTTTTTTGTGACTCCTATGACCGCTCGGTCAAAGATGCCTATGTAGTAGCGAGGACAGACTGCTGAGGGCTAGGCTGCTCATTAGAGCTAAAACGAAACCGTAACCCAACAATATATAACTACTTTGTTTACAATTATTAATTTGCTAGCCTCAGATTTCGGGAGTTCAGTTCTCCTTGGAGCTGTTACCGAGAAACTTGACTCGTGGTTTTTTAACTATTACTTAGGTACTTCAACAGATATTTCTCTGTAAGGGAGGCAATTCATCGTGTAACGTGATAACGGTGATCGCTGATTTGTTTATCAAATTTTTAATTGAATTCTACGTGGAGTTCACGAAGCAAAATTAGCTATCTTAAAATTAGAGTATTTTCAAAGCTTTTTCTGATTATAAACCAAGTAATTTACCTTTAATTTAATCATTATAAAAGAAATTTAATTATTATTACAATGGTTATAGTGTTTTGTTTAGCGTTAATTTTATATAACGTAGAACTTTATTTAGTTCTAGTTTTTAATAACGTAAGGTTTTATTTAGGCCTAGTTTTAATTTGATTGATCGAACTCGAAGTAAACCGATACTGCAGCTTCCTTTGTTTACATCGCTTACATCGCTATCACGTGACTTATGACGCTATATGAATTGCCTCCATTGTACATGGCACCGGGAAAACTAAATTTGCATTTAATAAAATGTTATAAAAAAGTCGACTTTTAGTTTTATTCAAGTTCTCACGGTATTTTGCAGAAACCTCAGCTTCCTTTCTGGAGTTGTAAAGAATTTTCTTACAGTGTACGCCCGGTTCGTCAGTTTTGTAACCTCCACTTTCAGTTAGTAATAAGTCTCTTTAGAAGTAAGCTTGATTATCATTTTTTAACGTAAAACTTTTTGTCTTTAAAAAAAAAAAATAATTCAAATCTTAACTGTTTTATATATAAACAAACTTCGCAAACGTTTTGGAAATTGAAAGGGAAAAAAGAAAGAAAAAAAAGAGGCACCCACATTCCGGTCTGCATTGCTACCCACGATCATCGTCTACTCCGAACTAACTAACCATTATTTCTGCAATCACCTGCAATTTGAAAAATTCAGGAACTTGTGAATAACTCGTTACCACTCGTTTCCGTGTCCCATAATGAAGTGGTGCTTCGGGCCAGCGGAGCGGAAGTGTCTCAGTTCAGACGGAAGGATTCTTGCTGCTTTTAATGTTTGAACAGGACATTAGGGTTGAAATTTGATACGGAGCACACTTCCCTTTAGCTAATTACTTTGAAGGGTTCAAGCGAATGTTCAGTTCACGCCTTGAGAGTTTTCAGAGTGAGGCATGCATCGGAAATTTGCTTATCATTTCCTTTTGTTTTATTTAATAAGATTTCATCTTGATGATATATAGTAAGTGATACATTTATTAAGCATCTAGTTATTGATCAATCAAAAAACTTTTCGGGAAAGCGCTAAAGGTTACTTCGAAAGGTTCAACAACCAAAATGACCACTGTTACAGCTGTTTATTTGCAGAGTTAGAAAGGTTTTAGTAAAAAGTTTATTGAAGAGGAAAAAATGTGGTGTAATGTTTTCCCAATACATGTACAATGTAATGCATTTGAAGTAGTGCCGTCGAAGACGCGCTGTAGTGCGTCAATTTCTCAGAAATTGAAAACGAGGACGCAAAAATCGATGTACACAAAAAAATGACGCATTTCAGACAAAAATATCACTTCCAAATACAAGCAGACAAACAAAACGGAACAACCAAGTCAGTTGTACAGTTTGACCACGAAGTTCTGATATTTGGACGCTTCTACGCATGACAGAAAAGGACGAATCCATCCGAGTTTTAGGGAAATTTGTTCTGCAGGAGCGTTTAGTAGCATGCGAATCAAAATGTTTGCTACTCTGTTTGTTGAAAGCAACTAAATTGATAAGGGGCCGTTCGTTAATGATGTCACTCTTTTTTCCATATCTTTGACCCCCTCCCCCCCTTTGTCACAATATGTCACACTTCAACGGACCCTCCTTTCCCCCCTTTGACACATGTCACGCTATGTTGCATAATGCATGATGTCACACTTCTTGTTACCCCCTCCCCTCCCCTTGTCACACTTTGTCACAATTTCACGAACTCCACGACTCCTCCTTTATCCTCCTCGAAACGTGACACCATTTATGAATGATTCCAAGCTGGCATATAGCGTCAGTTTGAAAGAAATGCAGTGTGCTGAGCGAAATGAAACAAGATCAGAAACGGTACTTTCCTTATACCACAGTTCATCTCTTGAACATGAAAAGGATTCTTCTTGGCACTCTGCCAGGCAGATTGCTTTAGTTTTGATGGTAGAACTGCAATGTTCCCAACTTTTTATGAGTTTCTATTTTGGTGCCGTCGCTATTGCGGTTGATGGACACCTGACAGAACCCCATAGACTCGTTGGGTATTTCTATGCAGAAACATTCAATTGAAGGGTGATTTGGTTGCTAACAGATACAGGTTTATTTCGTGCATCGGTCTCACACTTCGGAATTGTCTGGAGATGTCATGTCATCTCGTTACCCTTATATTGTATCTTTGTCTTTATCAGGTTTGAGGAACAACAATTAGTGTCTTAGTTCAAGTGCAGTTCGAGAACGAAGCTCTGACACTTAGACGATTGTGCGCATGGCAGAAAAAGATGAATCCATTCGAGTTTTAGGGAAGTTCATTATAAGGCCCGTTGATTAACATGGGAATCATAATGTTTGCTTCTCTGTTTGTTGAAAGCAACTTAATTTATAAACTGGCATATAGCATCAGTTCGGAAGGAATCAAGTATTGAAGGAAAATTAATTAAACCGAGAACGGCACATTCATTATACCCTTTAACATGTATTCTTCTTGAGACTCTTCCAGTCAGAGAATTTTTTTTCTTTTGATGGTAGAACTATAGCAAAACAAATGTCAATAGCAAGGACAAATGCTTAGAAAGCGAAACCAAATTATATACTGGAAAGAAACGCATGGAATACGTTTTATAATGAAACTGATGGGACTTATGAATGACTTTAAACCCATGCTTGTTTTATGATCAGTGCTTCTTCTAACATTTATATGTTTTGTTACACAAAATATATACATACACAAAATATGTACGGAAAACAGGAAAAAAGTCTTGGTATTTTTATCATTTTTTATGTTTCGCTAAAATGCTTGATTATTGGTTTTGGCATTATAATATTAAAGGGCATATTTTTAACTCAATCTCCCTTCATTGTCATGGACATTACAAAAACACGTTGTACGTTTCTAGAATTTTTTTTCCTTTTGTCTAGTGTAAACTTTTAAAAACAAGAAAACCACTTGTGCCTTTTCAAAAAAAATATATATATACATATGCACGTAGGAACGTGATTGCGTGTGTGGGAAAAATTATGTAAATGAAAGTAAAAAGTAATATAAATCTCTAAGAAAAGGATAGATTGTAATTGTAGATGGAACGGAAAATCAACCGAATTAAATATATATATGCATTTTGCGTTTGCCTTGCAAATAACAGGAAGTGCCGTCTAAAACTTTACGAGCCTACTTTTACCTTATACCTATCGAGCTTACTTTCCGTATAATTTATAAGCTAGCTGTCTCTGTCTCCCTTTCTCATGTAGCTGTAGTTCTTAGTCACGTCAAATATACCTTTTATAATCATTCACTCACTCCCTCGTTCATAAATTCATTTATTCATTCATTTATTTACTCATTCATGTATTTATTCACTCATTTATTCATTTGTTCATTTGGAAATATCCTTGAAATACCGGATAAAAACGTTTTGTGTGAGAGTAGGCTCGTTCAGTTATGGATGAACTTCCTATCTGTACATGTTCTACACCATAAGAGCTTTCCGATCAAATTCTATCCAAGAAAATCCGTCTGTTATATAAAGTTTTATATGGGATTGAAATTTCCGCGCAGGTGCTACTGGTTTTATTTTTTTATTTTTTATTTTTTTTTTGCGCTGTTCAAAATTGAACAAAATTTGTTAAAAAAGAATATTTAAAGACGAGAGCTCTTTTAATGAGCTAGTCTAAAGGAACTTGGGTCATATG
This sequence comes from Octonoba sinensis, assembly GCA_038502835.1. NCBI lineage: Eukaryota > Metazoa > Arthropoda > Arachnida > Araneae > Uloboridae > Octonoba > Octonoba sinensis. Next base: position 114,406,632 of record CM076604.1, read on the forward strand.
TTCAGGGTTTATGCAATTTTCTTTAGATTTCACCAATAGCGCTAATGCTAAAACGTTTTCAACCGTTCAAAATTGAACAAAAGATGTTAAAATCAATAAAATATGTACTGAAATGAGATGTCTTCGCTGAGATCTTTCGAAAGATTTTTTTTTTTTGAATCAGACAATTCCCTCAAAAGTTATTAGGGGTGCAGACCGACAGGCACACATTTTCCCCATTTCAAAACGCTACTCTGAATTTGTTTTATTTTTCAATCTTTATTTAATTACTTCACTTATTTTTGAATTTTCTTTATTTTTAACGGTATTTTTACGGTACATTAAGTCTTCTTTAATACTTTATTATTATTACTTTTACGGGGAAGTAGTCTAAAACAAGTGATGTACCCCATAACTTTCTTGTACGCTTATTAAATATTTAATATGTATTTTGTGATATCTAAAAAAAAGAGTGTGCGGGTGGTCATGGGTCATGTACGCTTTGTGAGGAGTTATACTTCTTCAATTCATAATTTTTTAAGTTTTTCAAGGAACTCTTAGACATTTTCTTACGCCCACAAAAGGCAGTAAATTTAAAGATAGGACTTTCCCATTCGAACCTTAGTTATTTTTGTTGACGTCTGGAACTACAACAACAGAAAGTAAATAGAATGTGTAGAGTTCTACCACGGAGTTTTGACATTTGGGCGCTTCTGCGCATGACAAAAAAGAACGAATCCATTCGGGATTTAGGGAAGTTCATTTTGCCGGTGCGTTTAGTAGCATGCGAATCAAAATGCTTGCTCCTCTGTTTGTTGAAAGCAACTAAATTGATGAGGGGCTGTTTAGTACGGGAATCATACAGCAGCAGTAGCACATGATTTTATACTGGCGTACAAAGTATCAAGACTCTTTTACCCGATGTCCATATCAAAGTTCGTCACAGCACAGTTCAGGTGCCAACAGGCGAGCATCTAGTACACCCGGAAGGGTGCCAGTGAGGTGTGGTGATCGTCATCACCGGTAAAACGCTTCCAGCGCAATTGGATCGTCTTTACTGAAAGGGGGCAGGAAGCCCCCAGAACGTTGATTAGAGCTCTGGTCCGTCCTTGAAGGTCGCCGAGGGCAGTTCTTGTAACTGGCGGGATGACTGCCATTGCAGTTAGCACATCTTGCATCCTGCCCCTGGACGGGGCAATCATTTTTTTTATGTGAGCCGGCGCAAACCACACATCGCTCCTGCGCGAAGCAGGAGTGAGAGGTGTGGCCCCAGCACTGACATCGAAAGCATTGCAGAGGGCGGCTTCGTCTATTCAGTGGCTCGACCCTGGCGGCGAAACCGCCTACCACGATACGAGAGCTGAAGATCTTCTTACTTTCCTCAGATGGGGTCAAATGGAAACAAAAAATGGGCAGAAGGCTCGCTCTTCCTTTGAATTGCCTGATCTTAATTGGTTGAAACCCTGCTTCGATGAGTGTCTCCTGGATCTCGTCGCAGGATGCATCTATCGGGAGGCCATTTAGTACTCCGCGGATAGGAGCGGTATAGCCGATCGACGGTGCATGGAATTGGAGCTTCTTCTCCTTCGCATACCCTGTGATGGCAACTTGCTCCTCATCGGACTTCGGTGTAATACGTAGCTCGTCCCGGACGGGGGAGACTTCTGGAGAGGGGAACTGTCGCTTGGTTAGGTCTTCCACAATTTCTTTTGGCTTCTCCGCGGCGAAGATGATGACAGGCTTCCTTTTCCGGGGCGCACCGGTAGGGGAAGCATTAATTTTCGGAGGCGGTACAGGGGTTTTTGCTTCAGTTTCCAAACCCTGTATCCGCGAGCGCAGGCTCGCTTGGGTTTCCATATCCTGTATCCGCGAGCGCAGGCGCTCGATCTCTATTTCATGGTCGTGCTTAAGGAACCTCAGTTGGATAGCAGAGTGGGCCTTGTGTAACATGTCAAAGGTGAGCTGATCTGCGCTGTCCATCGACCGCATTCCATTGGCGGCATCGGCACGAATCATACCTAAGACGATGTCGATCTTGGGTAGAAAATACTTCCTGAGGTGGGAAATATCATTCGATTCCACATAACTTAGCAGTTTATGGATGGGCAAACCTTTGTTCTTGCAAATCATGGTCAAAAAACAATCTTTACCCCCTTCGATTTTGGTGACGGCCAGATCGATCTCGGGGCCGAAATAATAAGGCTCTGATGCGGATTCCAATGCCTCGATGTCCCTGTCCATCTCATCGTCGCTCCTGGCAACGGGTTTCGGAGACGTCTTCCTCGAACGCTTGCCCATCTCTCTTCCGATGAACCTCCGAATGATGACCTCGTCCACACGACGGGAATCATAATGTTTGCTTCACTTTTTGTGGAAAGCAACTGAATTTATAAGCTGGCAATTAGCATTAGTTCGGAAGAAATCAATTATTTTAAACGAACGTAATTTAGAACGCGAACATAAATGGCCCATTGCATATACCAGTAGTTAATCGCTTGAACATGAATGGATCCTTCTTGGCACTCTGCCAGGCATATTGCTCTGGTTGAAGGTAGAATTGTAACAAAAACAGAGATGCAATAAAGAAGTGACTAGAGTGAGGAAAAAACCGTAGGAACTGCAACATAAATAAGTTACCAGCTTCCTCATTCGACGATTAAAAGCAGTAACGCTTGTCAGAATGTTATGGGACAGTTGCTGTGCAAAATAAAGGTAATTATTTGTTCACTTATTGTTGTGAAACGATAATTTGTTTTTACTTTTCCTATTTTTCATTTTACTTGTTTATTTAATTTTTGCTGAAGATAAAGCATTTAACACTTTCAATCGATTGTTTTTAACCGTCTAAGGCTGCGGTCGGCAACCTAACTTAGCTGAAGATCTACTTTTCAAGAAACGCCAAACACCAAGATCGACTCAGAGGACGGGGGGGGGGGGAGTACATGCACAATTAATAATTAATAGGACAAGTTGGGGTTGCGCCTGTCTTCAAAAAAAAAAGGTTAATACCCGTCAGAAGAATTTTTGGTGCTTATAAAATACCTACTTTAAAATTCATAAAATAATACTATGTTAACAACTGTCAACTCGCATGAAAAAAAAAAAAAAACTCAAGATACTGACGTATTATTTCTTTTAAATTTGATAAAATTCTAGTAGTTTGTTTGTTTTGTTTTTAAACAAAACACACATGTGAAACGCCGTTACATATTTTAATTAACTCACCGAGATCACAGCTAATTTTCCGACTGACATTCCATATTGTGTTGCCAAGTTTTTTTAGGTCCGAAGAATGGTCAGACAAATTAATAAGCATTTTCTGAAGGAAAAATAGGTTCGCCTTCTGATCCAAAAGTCATTTTTTTTCTTTCAAAACTGTCCCGCGATCGACCGAAAATGGGCTCGAGATCGACGGGTTGCCGACCCCTGGTCTAAATGATCATTCATAAATGATGCCACGCTTCGAGGGGAGGGGGTAACAAGAAGTGTGACATCCTGCATTATGAAACATAGCGTGACATGCGACAAAGGGGTGGAGGGGGGTCGAATATAAAAAAAGCCTGACATCATTTATGAACGGTCCCCTAAGTTATCATTCATAAATTATGTCACGCTTCGAGGGAGAAAGGAGGGTTCGTGAAATTATGACAAACTGACAAGGGAAGAGGAGGGGGTAACAAGAAGTGTGACATCCTGCATTATGAAACATAGCGTGACATGCGACAAAGGGGTGGAGGGGGGTTAAAAAAAAAAAAAAGCCTGACATCATTTATGAACGGTCCCCTAAGTTATCATTCATAAATTATGTCACGCTTCGAGGAAGAAAGGAGGGTTCGTGAAATTATGACAAACTGACAAGGGAAGAGGAGGGGGTAACAAGAAGTGTGACATGATGCTTATGTAACATAGCGTGGCATGTAACAAAGGGGGGAGAGAGGATATGTTAGAGTGTGAAATTTTGTGACAAAGGGGGGGGGGAGGTGTCAAATATATGGGGAAAAAGCGTCACATCATTTATGGACGAAACTAACTGTAACGCTACTATGTTCTCTACTTTAAGTAGAAACTTTTTTCATTGTGAGGCAATCGATATTTTTAGGGGGAAAATAACACAATTTAAAAAAGGTCAAAATTTTTAATTTAGTTATTTTTTCGGGTTTCCCTTCTCTTTAAAAATCACCTAATCACTCGGTTACTAATTTACACTAAGCACTCTTCCTACTGAAGCGTGGTAAGTCAAATTGGTACTTGAAAAAAAGAGAATTTTTAACTGTTTATTTTTTTTCCTCCCCCTATCAGAATTTATTTCTTGTTCTGAAACGGCAGAAGGATTAAAGAATGTTTAATAAAATATTGATGCTGTTAAAGTTTCAGAAACAAAGTCTTGTTTCAATTGTAGTTTGTTATAAAGTGTATTGTATTCTAAAACGCATATTTGCTTTTATAATCCTAATTACAGGTACGTTCAAGAAGTAACCAATGAGATCTTAGAATAAGGACGCTTCCCGAAAGACTATCTGAATTCGTAAATTTAATTTAAATTCTCCAAAAGGAAGTTTTTATTTAATTTAGTCCTAATTAAAAGAGTGCTTCCACATATCAGGACTCTTTTTGTATATCTTTGGTACAGAGTCAAAGACAGCTGCTTGTTTATCTTTGTCCAATTAGCATTTTTTTCCTTGTTTTACATTTTTGGAAAGTACTCTGACTCTTTCTGTTTTTATTACGATGGTTTAAACTTTCGGAATCTGAATTAAATGTTGTTTTTATGCATATATATGTGTATTTTTTTGTAAACGATGAAAGTTCCCATTCGTGCTTATAAGTGCGATACCTGTATCTATATATAAATAGGCAAAGCAAAAACAGCTAAGATCCATTTGTTCCTCTATTTTTCAACTGATTATCTTATCTTCTTTTTTTTTTTTGCTTAGTAGCTATTGACGAATTTTAGTGATATCAATTTAAAAAATTTGGTAAACAGTTTATTATTGGTTAATTATTTCTCCTTTTCTTTTGTCAGGCGAGCATCATTTATAATTGTAATGTTATATTGTTATAGATAGAAGATGGCAACATGTCTTGAATGAGTAAATTATTGAGTAATAAATAAAAAATTCATTGTTAAAAAGAGTTTGTTGCTAATGATGTTGTTCAATATGAGCTCAGAGAGAAGTGAACTGTAATTCCATTTTGAAAACAATAACAGTTTTATTTTATCTTTTAGATACAAATGCAATTGATTCCACATGGTACCCTATGGTACATTGTATTTTTAGACAAAAGGGGAGATAAATGCTCATTGTACAACAATTCGCCTCTTACGGCAGAAGAAATGAGTAAACGGCGAGGCTGTTGGGGTTGCAAGGACGAGGGTCGAAAAGATTTCACACTAACTTGGCGAAATAATCCGATTAAGCATTCTAGTTGGGACATTGCGCGTTTGAAAACTCATTTGTCAGTTTATCAGAAAAGATAAACAGATGTAACAAATTTAAAAACTTATTCATTTTAACATAATCATATTTTCTTTTATTGGATCAAATATATTTCTTCTTAATGTAATCATTAAAAGTATATTTTTTCTAAAAGTCCTTTTCTCCCTTCAATAATTCATAAATACGGTTGGACTTTTGAACACTTTCGTTTTTCAAATTAATATTTTTTTTTTCTTTTCTGTTACCACCTGAGGGTATATTTTTTTTGCTGTGTAAGTTTGTTTTTAATGGAAAATTACGATATTAACGAAAAAAATACTAATAACGATATTAACGAATGGAATAATAATAACTATTTAGCTTTAAGCAGTCACAAGCCAGCGAGTCAGACATAAACATAAATCATTCTAAATCTCGCCAAACCGTTTACGGGAAGATCGCCAACTGCTCGTGAGCTCTTATTGGTTGAGCGTTCAGTTCTAAATGGAGGTATTACTACGCGTTGCACTTCCTGCAAAATTGAAAATATATAACATTTTATGAAAATTTTGACAAATAAATGCTATATGTGTATAGGTTAAAATACCTTATCATATTTCTGAGCGAAGTGCTTAGTTTAACTGGAAATTCGGACACAGCGCGGAGAACTACTTTCTTCGTTTGCTCCCAGCATATTTCTCCATAGTCAAGAAACTTTGCAGTTGAGTATAACTCTTCTTACCAAAACACTTTTTTGCTCGCCACATACTTGGCGGCTTGGCGAGATTGTCGTGCGCGCACGGCGCTTCGATCTCTTTTGCGATGCACGGCCGCAACAGATGTAAATAGTTAACTGTTTTCAATGCTAAATTTAATTATTCCGGTCGAATGTCAACTGTTGGGCGAACTCTTGATTCAACTACAACTCGATCAAACATATATAGCGTAATTATTGCCTATAATTTAAAGTTATAGACAAAATTCCTTTTCCTTGCCACTCGTTACTTCAACGGCGCTGCGAAGCAATGTGAAATAGAGAAAACACTCTTTTATGAATTCGTTGAAACTATAAAATTCATATAATGACGAAGATCGAAGTCAGGGTCAGCATTACATTAAGTGTACAAATAAGTTCAGATATTTTTTTGAGAAAGATGCTGCTTTATTGAGTAAAAATGGTAGAAAACTAGTTTATCGTTATCCACCATGTTTACCCGTTTTTATCCTACTTTCCCGTAAAAGTTAAAAAATAATAATAAAGCACGAAAGAAGGCTTAATGTATCGTCAAAATATCGTTAGAAATTCGAAATTCTTAAAAGTCGAAAACAAGTTAAGTAATTAAATAAAGATTGAAAGATAAAAAATTTGAAAGTAGGGTTTTGAGATGGGGAATTTGTGTGTCGGTCCGTCTGTCGGTCTGTCTGTCGTCCCCCCCGTCCCCAAATAACTTTTGAACGAATTGTCCGATTCGAAAAATTCTCTTATAACGTAGAACAGTGTACAGATAGAAAGTTCATCCAAAACTAACGAGCCTATTTTCCTATGAATATTTTTGAATTAATGAAGCCTTAAATGAATAAGTGAACGAATGGATGAACGAATAAGTGAATAAATGATAAAAAAAATTAATGAGCGAATAAATGAAAAAATAAGTTAAATTAGTGAATAAATACATGAATGAGCGAATGAATGAATTAATCAGTGAATGAATGAGTATTAACTATTGAAAAAGGTATATTTGAAGCAATTAAGAACTAAAGCTAAACGAGAAAGAGAGACATAGCTAGATTATAAATTTGAAGAGGGTGCATACGGGAAAGTTAGTAGGCTCGTAACTAGACGGAACTTCTTGTTCCTTTTTTTTTTTTTTTTTTTTGTTGTTGTTCCAAACAGCTTTATAGTGCAATGCTATGAACTGTCAGGTGATTTATTTGCCTTGTTCACGTTATTTAACAAAATATTTTACTGAAATTATTCATCGTCATACTAAAACTGCCTCCCAAATTTCTCTTAGACTAAAAAAATGAATGCATAAATAATAATAATTATTATTTCAATAGATATAATTTGTGTAATGAAATAAAACGAACCTAAATCGCGAGAGACAGAGAAAGAGAGATAAATACTTATATATGTAACATTTTTTTGCTAAAAATATCCATTGCCTCACATTGAAATAACTTTCTACATAAACTAGAGGACATACTAGCGATGTTGTTAATCTCCCTTAGATCGTTTTCGTAGTATCTCTGGAACTATCTTTTATTTCAGAAAAGGCATTTGCTCATATAAAAGCCAACAAAAGCTTTTGAAATAGACCATTATAAGTGACGTGGTATAATTATCGGCATCCTTTTCTTAAGCTCAGAGAATCTAGAATTGTTTTTCTAGATCTGATCCTAAAAACTTTGTTTCACCAAAAATGCATTGGATTCCTTAAATCTTAAGTAATGAATGTAGATTTTAATTTCATGTGGGAGGAGAAGTTAAGCTTTGAATATAAAAATTTCCTTAAAGAGAAACTCAGCAGTTTAATTCCTAAAGAATGTTTTAGAAGAATATTTGTGCAAATCATTAAAACCAGAATATACTGAAGTAGAATCATGAAATGGTATGGTTGTGAATGTTTCTATGCCACTTGGTTCATATAGAAAAAGAGGGACCTAAGTCGTTACACATAAGCGTAATAAAAGATATTTATTGTTAGAAAAACGACTTGAGAAACGCCACTTGAGTATCCAAGATCCCCTTCGCAGAGCGACCAGGAATTAAGCAGCACCTTCCGTTTTTATAGATGAGCACCACAACGGTGGAAGTACGACTTGGCTCATGATGTATTTGGATGATATCATATTGTTCCACCAAAAATACGCCACCTTCCTTACTTGACCTAAGAGTGAAGGGAAATTCTCCATCTGCCGGTATCCTCGGAATTTCAGGGTCCAAGGATTTTACTTGCACGTATCCCGAAGTGTACATGGTGGGTCTTCAGCGGGTTTGGGTATCGAACACTAATTCTTCGATAGGGTCCACGGATTTTACTTGCACGTATCCCGAAGTGTACATGGTGGGTCTTCAGCGGGTTTGGATATCAAACACTAATTCTTCGATATGGTCCACGGATTTTACTTGCACGTATCCCGAAGTGTACATGGTGGGTCTTCAGCGGGTTTGGGTATCGAACAATAATTCTTCGATAGGGTCCACGGATTTTACTTGCACGTATCCCGAAGTGTACATGGTGGGTCTTCAGCGGTTTGGATATCGAACACTAATTCTTCGATATGGTCCACGGATTTTACTTGCACGTATCCCGAAGTGTACATGGTGGGTCTTCAACGGGTTTGGGTATCGAACACTAATTCTTCGATAGGGTCCACGGATTTTACTTGCACATATCCCGAAGTGTACATGGTGGGTCTTCAGCGGGTTTGGGTATCGAACACTAAATCTTCCGGTTCTAAGCCTGACATCCTAACCCCTAGCCTAACACAGCCCCAGTGGTATGGCACAAGTTGTAATGAATCAATTATGAGTTATACATTTTTCAATTTCTTTAAAAAACTATGGGAAAAAAACAATTACTTAAAATACATGTTACTTAAAATGCAAATCATGATAACTACTTTCTAGATAGTACTTTCTAGATAGTAAAAAACTATGGAAAAAAAACAGTTACTTAAAATACATGTTACTTAAAATACAAATCATGATAACTACTTTCTAGATAGTACATCTAAAAGACATCAGTTCTTAGGTAGATTAAAATAATCAAAGGCAACCTAAAGGAGCTCATATACTTTATTCTCTAAAATAAATTCCCGATAGAAAGATAACCCAATAAAACCGACATTAAAATTAATTATACAGATATAATTACTTATCTGTCGGAATTCTAAATCATATGAAATAAAGGAAACAAAATATCCGTCTTTGATCTCATAATAAGCCTCATTAGTATTTCTGCTAATATTTCTTCAACATTGTTCCATTAGTCCTGGAGAGAATTAGTCATTTTTATTTATATAAAATTTATTTTCTCTCAGTGCGTTGCTTACAAAAAAAAAAAAAAATGAAGGCGATAGTTTTACTCCTTTAAAATAGATAACTTTTCTCTTTTTGATACAGAAAACGGGGATGAACTTTTGTTATCAATTCTTCATTGGTAAATTTAAGGGGTTTTTCCACCTCAGAAGATTATATTTACTGACAAAAAAAAAAAGACATCAATGTACAAAACAGATTCATTTTGATTCGTATTACAGGCAATTCGAAAACGCATTTCAGTTAAAATGTCTCAAAGGAATACCACAAAAAATGGTTTTGCTTTTGCTAAAATGTTCAAATATAGAAAGGTTAAATATTTTATTTTGTATTAACTTTAATTTGTTTACACCAGAAAGAAATGCGTACAAGGTAAGGAATCACTTGACAAACGACTACAGTTTTTTTTCCGACTGACGTTATTTTTGCTCTTTCATAAAATACAGTAAAATTCTGTTACAACGTCATTAAAGGAACCGGAATATTTATTACTCTTATAAGTGACGTTACAGAGGATACACTGTACGGGCGAATGAAAGGACCGTAATTTCTTGATGTTAAAAAGAGAGTTTTCACTATAAACGAGGTTACTGTAACCGAGTTCATGTGCGTCCTCTGAATGCGACTCGTTTTGAAAAGGGCCACGCGTTGTACAGGCTGTTGACGGAAAAAATAAGGAGGTAATGATAAACAAATTCAAAACCGAAATTGGCCTATCTTTATAGCTGCTGTAGGTGGGGGGTAGTATGACGAAAAATACTTTTTTTTTTGGTGGAATATTTTTCGTAACTCAGAAAGGGATAGACAAAGCTTCAATTTTATTGCCATTCCATGGAAAAAGAATCATTCATGTAGCGCAGGGAACGTCATATTTCATTGAAAAATAAGGCCTAAAGAAGGTAATGGGGGCGGGGGGGGGGAGGCGCTTCAACATATCATACATAAACTTGATTTCTTCAGTAAAATATTTTTGTTTATTACTTGTTTTTTGTTATTATTATTTTAATGAAATATGTTTGTCACGTGTGGGACATTTTCCGTCTAATGGTCCTTTTACTTGCTCGTCCCTTTCTACTGCACCCCGTACTGCGTTCTAAACATACAGTTCGAAAGGTGTTGAGGCATATTTATCAGTTTAATAGTTGGATAAATTTCCAAGAACTTAATAAATTTGTTGGAATATCAAACCAATCCAAATGAAATGTTTTCCAACATGAATGTAGAAGACAATACAGTTTCGTAGTTACAATGCTTAGCAGATCAACTAAGTAATAAAGAAACTAAACTAGCCTATTTCTGGAAGGAAATTTTTTATATAACTGAATGTTAGGTGGTTTCTCTTGAAACAGCTATACATGCCTCCAAATTTAGGTTTATTGGTGTTCATTGTTGGTATTTACGTTATTTTTTAGGTTATTAGTCAATCTCTTATTTTTATTTGACAATTGCGCACAATAGATAGTGCATTCAGCTTTAATTATTATTGAAATGAAGTATGAACCACCATAATTAAAAAAGAGAGAGTGAGATATTTAAAAAAAGATAAATTCTTTTCGCACGGTATTTTATCAGTACTTTTTTAAAATTTCTATTTCTTATGGGTGCTATGGGTTCCAGCCAATTGCAGACCTAATGCTTTCCCCAGAGATAGGTAGCATCTCATTCAGCGGCACCACAATAAGTGTGGTACCATCGCCACATGATAATTATGACGTCCAGTTTCTCCACCTGCAAAGGCGATCATCCGGAATCTGTTGATGCGACATTGTCCTAGGAATTTAATTTAGCCGAGAGCATCCAAACCAAATGCCTACTCAAGGGATCTTTAACACGCCGCATAATCATACAACTGGGGCGCAGACGATTTTCTGCGTCTTGAAAATCCACCGACACTGCCAGCTCGATCTTCTGATCTAGAGCGTACGAGTCCCGCGCCTTACCACGAGCCCATCATGCCGGCTTTTCAGTGCATTTTATCCACAAATACATTTTACCATTGCCTCTATTGAGTATTCAGCTCATTTCAACAAATTTTTAGATTTAACTCCTTCTAGAGAAAAATTTAGAGTAACAACACACGGAATAGTATTTTGTACTTCCATGAAAAATTTTACAAATGCATCGCCTATCCATGAATTTATCTACTTTGCTTTTAAAATAATTTTATTAGTGCATCTATCTTTAAAAAAGTGCTCTATTTTTTATTTTGTTTTATTTCTATTCAATTGTAAATTCATTTCAATGCATCGCGTTAGCTAAAAACACGTTACGTTAGTACCAACTGAAAAACAAAGTGCTCGGGCGGAACACTCTTTTCAAAATTTGAAATACAAATGAAGAATTGAAAGTCAAATGCCACCCTAATGCTTCTTCATTAAATGATTCTTTTCTTCGAAAGGGGAAAGTTCCGGACCAAAAGATTTTTGCTCCTCTGTAATCAAAAAGCATGCAGAGTAGAAACATGTTTTGCTAAAAATCAATTTCACTTTACGGAGAGGATTTTTAGGAAATGTCGTTCTTAGAGCTAGCTATAAGACTTCGTTTTGATTTTCTCTCTCGGGAACTTTGTGCAAAATATTGAAAAAATAGTAAAAACACATTTTTAAAGACATTGACTTTTGATGCATTACTTATCTTGCGTTATAAAATCAAAAACTGAAACGTTTTAGCCACGTAATGTAAAAACACAACTGAAAATTACTACCGTTCGTATTTTTACACCTTGATTAAATTAATTATATGATGTTGTGGTGGTCAGCCTAAGGAGAAAGACTTGTCTTAGGCGAAAGAAACCCAGGTTCCGACCACAGGCCACAATGTGATCGTATATTATCAGGTGTACATTGGCATAAATTTTCAAAGAAACAAGAGTGAATAAGTTTAAAAATGGATTTAAGGTCCTTTCTTTATTTTCTTATAACAACTTGAAAATATTCATAATATTCAAGATTTATTGTGTTATGACTTTTCTATCAAAAGAACTTTGTTTTCAGATTATAAGTAACATTCTAACAACCAAAGATATGTCAACCAATTATCTTTCAATTCCAGTTGCATAACAAACCAAAAAAAGATTATCTTCATGACATTAACTACAATACATATACCCATAACATGCTCAGCAGATGCATATTTCAGAAAAAGGGAAACTTTCAGAACTCACACACACATACCAATATTATTGCAAACAACGCTCATTTGGTGCATTCTCGAAATCTCATAAAATTACGCATACTTCCAATAGTATCAATGACAATAAAGTAAAGAAGATGTACTTATCTTATACAGTAAGATATCCAAACACTGCATATTCAGGTAACAGAGGATCTTCCAGCTCGCGCACAAGCACACAATCAAAATTATTATTTCGGACATTAACAAAAGAAAGGAGTTACTTATATTTAAATATATACATAAGCAAAAGCATCTTTCCCCAATTTAGGCGAGCTTTCAGCCCGCTCACAATACATTCATACAAAAAAAAAATCATTTACACCAATACAACATGACCATAAAAATATATTGAGAATTAGCGAGCGCAAAAATGGCATAAGACAGTTTTTATAGTGACGCGTATCTTAAAACGAAACTAAAACTTTTTTAAAAGAATTATAACTATTGGTCAAGGAGGGTGGCGTGATTTTCAGAGAGATTGAGGATCGCCACAATTCAACGGGGCGAACCAATGAAAGTGTTAGGAAATATGCTCTGGCCAATTAAATTAGATGAATAATTTCTCTCTGGAGCAAGGCGAAAAAGACGTTAGGAAAAACTAAACAGATAGATTTATTCCCACGCTAAAACGTGTGAAAGTTCAGTTAGTTGGGTGCAGCTGTAAAGGCGGAACTAAGAATAAAAAAAACAATTTTAATGAGTGGGAATGATTTTGAGTCTGCGAAAATAAAGCAGCGTAGAAGAAATGAATTAAAATGTGGTATTAGAAATATGAATACCACAGATGTATTTAAAATACATAATAGTTATAACTAAAGTTGCCTTTCTTGGACACTACTGTGCAAATTTACTGGAACAAAGTAAAAAAATACACTTTTTTCTTTATTTATATATATCCCATTAATCGTTTAATGTTATAAAGTCTGCGCTTTTTCAGTGAAAGATATTCCTTAAATTTGTTTTGGTATTGATTTCACTTTAGAATCTCACTTATCTATTATTTATCGTTCTTTTTTATATATTAAAAACTAAACCCCTCAAAATATTTTGCATAATTTCTATTTCATTATGGAATAGAAGTCAAAAAGTGTCGTTTTAAATTTACTTTTAAAAGTAATTTTTTTCTCTGTAATTTACGAAGATCGATGCAAGTCTAATGCAGAGTAAATACATACGCTTGCCAGTCACAGACAAAAGTCTACGTCTTAAGGGGAAAATTCATCTTCAAAACTAATCAAAGTGTATTCTTATTATCAATTTCTAACAGATACACTACTTAAAAGGGAGAAACATTCATTTAAGCCTGTGTAAGACATCAACTAAGCAGTCTCTACAATTCAGAGTAAAAACTAGCGCTTGTCCGAATTAATTAGCAGTAGGGACCATCGAGATAGTTCTAATAGACGTACATCTTTAAAATTTTGTGTGTATTTTATATGAATGATGGAGAAAATAAATATGCAATAAGAAAATATCATTTTAAATGTTTACCACCTTGTGAGAAGGAGATCATTAAAGGGGAAAAAAAAAACAAACATTATTTTACCAGATAATTTGTTCAATGTGCATTTAATTTCCTTCAAATCCATAGTGAAAGCGTGTTATAGCATGTTTAACAGTCGCTAAAAGAATTTCGATAAAAATGTCAGCAACTAGGCGAGGCGAATTGCACTTCATTGGAAAGCAAGAAGCCATAACCTGAGAAAAATTTTTGAACTTTTTTTTTTCCATTACAGACCCCATGACTCATATAATAAGTTTCAACGACATACGTATATTAGAAGGAGAATTTAAAAAATCCTCAACTAATAAAATGTATTATTAATTGGTATTTTGCCATATTACTTTCGTGTGTTTTCAAAGGACTTTATGCCACATATTTACTTAGAACTAAATTTGATTTAAGTATTTTAAAATTAATCAACTGCGTAAAAGTCAAAATCAATGTTAGGTGAGCAAAAATTGCATTGAGGATTTCAGAAACCTGTTTCAGGGCTGCACGTATTTATGATTTTACTTTGATAACGTGCGACACACTAGCTTACAAAATAGCTTACATTTATCAATATTACAATACTGCGTCGTAAATCGCTGAAATCACAACTTTATTGAAAACATAGGAAGCATATTCTTCCGCAGTGCCGACGCCGTACTATTTTATTATTATTATTATCTCTTTTGCGCCGTGATTCGTCTAAAAATGGGGCGTTCATTAAAAATAGTAGCTGTCTTATATACTAGTTAGCCTAAAATTTATTCTGTATAATGCAACTCAAATCCATTTTTCACTCAACAGAAACTAAACTAAGCAGTATTAACTGGCGAAAAAAATCTTTATTTCCTCAAATACGATTAATTCCAGAGTCTGCAGAAAAGTTTATTTCCTCCTAGTTACATTACATTATTTTAAGGAAAGAATGTATTTTTATGTGGGTGAAAATTTTTGTCTCCGAACTCGAATTCCAGCGATTCTTTCCGAGGTGCACAATGGACTATTTATACCAGTGGTTCCCAACCTTTTTTGTGCCATGCCCCACCTTAGCTTTTCTAAAATTCTTATGCCCCCCTATGTAGCATGCATAATTTTTACTATATTAAAAAATTGAATTGTATACTTAAGAAACTTCAATGATAGGTTTTAGGATGAAACCACTTGGAAATTGTTAATGAAACGCAGTAAGTAAATTTTCAAAACATATAATAAAAAACAGAAATTCAAATTTCAAATAATTTTTAAAAGGTTTTTTTTATATTAATTTATTATTTTAATTTAATGAGATCCTTGCTGTTGATGCTTGCTGCACAGAGATTTTATATCGAGTTCCAATTTGGTTAGCTTCAGTCACAAGTCTCCACGTTGTGCTATATCCAGCCGATTTCTTTTTTTTTTTCACCAGTAAATCATTTACAGCACTAAATCAACATTCAGCTAAATATGAACATGGAAACGGCAGCAATAGTTTTCTTGCACATTTAGTTGAATTTGGGTACTTGATTTCGGTTTCCTCACAGAGCACTGCCATCGCTCCATTTATATTAAATAAAATTTTAACTGACTCAGCATTTTGCAATTCTGTGAGTTCTTCTTGATACTGCATATTTGATACATCAGACAAATCCACTAACATTGGGTGCAGTGGCGTACGCAAGGTGGGGTTTAGGGGTTTAACCCCCCCCCCTGAACCCTAAATAATAGTGCTTTATTATATACTCGAATTTCTTTTAGTAGTTTCAGAAAATTATGACACCCCCCCCCCCCTTGAAAAAAATTCTGCGTACGCCACTGGTTGAGTGCATCATCCGTGTTGGAAAATCAATTTGTTTTAACCCTACACTGCGCAATTTTTTTTTTTCTTTGCAAAATATTTTTTTTTTGTGTGTTTGTTTGTGCTAGTTATAAGTGGGAAAAATACTAAAAAAATTCTTATTTAATTCGGAAAAGTAGAATTCGAGAAAATTTGACATGTTGTTTAAAAACAACACTGCGCATTTAGGGGTAACAATAGTAATTTTTTTATATAACCATTTTAACAAATGAAACCAAATCAGTAATAAATAGGCATGCATTATAATCATAAAATAGCACTAAAATATGAACATTTATTAAAATAATTAATTTTATTATTATTTATAAATTTATAAAAAATTTTGAAGCAAAAATTTGCAAATGTAACTAATAATTATTCGTTACATGTGCAAATTTTTACTTTTAGTGAAATTATTATTAAACTTTATTGGTAATCAAAGATTTTAAACAAGAAACCTATCATCTGTAGGGGGTCTATGCTATAATGTTCGTTTCTTCTTTGGTTGAGCGTGAATTGATTTTAAACAAAATTCCTAAATAATAATTAAATCGAACACTTTAAACTAATTTGTGAAATATTTAACAATAATCTTCTAAAATATACTAAATAAAGTGAAATAGAACAACCTGTGACACCTGTTCTTGTTTATACTGCGAATAATGCAGGCCCCCGAATGCGCGGTGTTGTTTTAAAACAACAAGTAAAAAAGGCGCCTTAATATATATTTTTCCCGAAATTTTTCAGACAACTTATATTTACTTTATTTTAAAACTATGTAAGCAATTAGAGACTATTTCTTAAAATAAAATTGTTGCTTAAAATTTGTAGAAAAAAAATTAAGAAGTTATTGTTTTTTACGAAATCAACATGTCTTATGATTTTGTGAAGAGAGATGATCCCTGAGTTCAGTTTACAAGATCTGGGGGAAACTCTATTAACAAATATGATCACACATACAAAATGAAACCCAAAGAATGCGCCACATGTTAAAAATATTACAAAATAGAAGCTTAGTGAACGAAAAATGGAGGTGTTGTTTAAAAAAAACACGGAGCAGTGTAATGTTAAATCAGAAAATCTTTCTTGTAAATCAGCCGAGAGAATATTCAGATGATTGACAATAACAACTAAATCGGTATCAGTTACTTCACATTTTTGGAGCCAATGAAACTGTTCAAAGTTTTTGTTGTAAATATGTTTCAGACATAAATCAATATGGGTAATGAAACCAAATATCTTCGCTTTTGCATCAACAAGAGGCTTATTTGTTCCTTGAAGTTGCTTATTTAATATATTTAGTCTTTCAAAGATATCGGCTAAATAGCTCTTAAATGCTTTATCATCGATTGTTAACAGATACTTCATTTCAGGTTTGTCGCTTAAAAAATTACTAAGAGTATCAAACAGTTCCATGTTGATATTGACGGTTTTGTTAAATTCTCTCCTATATTATGATTTTTTCTTGTTTTAGCGATTAATAAAGAAATTTGATTACTAGCCTCAAGAACACGATTATTAGTTGAAAAAATGAGCAGTAAATGAATACTTTAATGTTGTTCTCTTTTCAAAATTTTTCTTTATTGTTTTAAAGTAATTGAAATCTGAATTAGTATGAGCACTATGTTTCGCCTTCAAATGCGCCGCAAGACGACCTCGTTTCATTGATTCGTTGGTCAAGCATTGCTGGCAAAAAAGACAGAAAGGAATTCGCTCATCGTAAACAGCGGATATGAACCCAAATTTTCCTTGCGGAGCCTGCCGTCTGCCGCAGTGAAGTTTACTTGACGACGCCAAACACACAGTTGATATTTTAGTTTCGTCTAGCGAAATTATACCTAATAATTATTTAACGCAATTATTTAAGAATTTGCTTTTTCATTGAATTTGGCAAAGAAATCTAGCATTGCATTTAAATAGCTCGGAGCGAAAGGGCTAAACTCGTGTCGATTCCATTTTCGAATTGCCCAATTAACAATCAAATTGCCCCCCGGTGGGGCGTGGGCCCCAGGTTGGGAAACACTGATTTAGACTGACATTTAATTTTTTTTCTTATAACTAGGAGGAAAAAGGAATAAAAAAAAGCGATTTAATCACAAAAAAACGTCAATCATGTACGCCACTGATCACAGGATTGCCAAATCTTCGAAGCGCGGCAACCCTTAAATCGCTAGTACTTTATTCTTATCTTATCTTATTAAAATTATCTTTTTATCTATCTTATCTTAGAAATTTCGACCAACAATGTGTGAAGTCTTCGTTTTTAGCGTATTTTTTTCCCATTTATTTATATTAAGATCAGAACGCTTTTCTAAGCTAAATAGTGTACTTCTGAATTGAGTCGTTGCAGTTAGTGGTTCATCATGGACGAGTTTTCGCATTGTAGATTGGATCCATTTTTCTCATTTCGCCAGTCAGACAGTGGTGCTTATGTTGTTTGGAAAGTCAGAGATTTCTCGACTCAAACGTTAAATCAATACAAATCGCCTGAATTCAAAATGGAGAACATGTTATGGTATCTGATTCTTTATCCATTTGGAAATGCCAATGATGATTTAGGGAATGTTAGCTTATATTTGAAACCAGCATCATCTATTAATTTGACACTAAAATATAGATTATTCTGTAAAAATGAATCTGGCCTTGATCTTCATGAACGAAAATGTGAAAAAAACTTCTCAGATGGCACAGGTCATGGTTTTCCCAAATTTCTGAACAGGCAAGATCTTATGGACGGGAAATTAGGAAATCTTTTATCGGATGATATATTAACCATCTACTGTGAAATTAAGCGAGTTGAAAGCTCAGCAACGAAAGAAGAAACTTCTACAGGTAAAATGCTTTCACGTATTTATTGTTATCGACTTTTAACTGTCCAGGGTAGATGTTAATTTCTAGGTTTTAAATTATGTCCCATGAAACCACCGTTGGAATACTTTCAACTAAAGTAAAATTTAGTACAAATGCTTCTTTAGTCTCAATACTGCATTACAAATTCGTTTAGTTGTCCTCACTATTGCGAATTTTCTGGTAATCGAGATCGAGTTTTCATGACAGGTAAAAATTGACAAACATAAAAAAAAAATTGGTATAAATTTGCGCATAAGAGCAGTCCAACTTTTGGAAACAATTTCAGATATATATTATATGTGTATCAGAAATGAAAGAATAGACCTAAAAGCGAATTTAAAACTTTGTTAATTTCGATTTCAATGTTAGGGAATTTTCTAGTAGCTGAGATAAATTTTGCATTACAGGTAAACACTAAAACGCAGCAAAAAAATATATGCAATAAATCTATGCCTCAGGCATGTCCAACATGTTTACAGCGGATTTCATACAGACCAGTTGCTCTGTAACTCTTATTCGTGTGTGCTTAAAAAAACATATTTTATGCATAGAGGAAAAACGTACGCTAAATAACTAATTGAAATTCTCTGCATCAAAAATTTAGAACCCTAAGTTATTCCTATTAATATTTACCATTTTAACCCTACACTGCGGCGTGTCATTTTTAAACAACACCTCCATTTTTCGTTCACTAAGCTTTTATTTTGTAATATTTTTAACATGTGGCGTATTCTTTCGTTTCATTTTGTATGTGTGATCATATTAGTTAATATAGTTTCCCCTAAATCTTGTAAACTGAACTCAAGGATCATCTTTTTTCACAAAATCGTAAGACATGTTGATTTCGTAAAAAACAGTTAACTTCTTAATTTTTTTTCTAAATTTTAAGCAACAATTTTATTTTAAAAAGTAGTCTCTAATTGCTTACATAGTTTTAAAATAAAATAAATATAAGTTGTCCCAAAAATTTCGGGAAAAATATATATTAAGGCGCCTTTTTTACTTGTGGTTTTAAAACAACACTGCGCATTCGGGGGCTACTTTTATGCTCCTGCATTATTCGCAGTATAAACAAGAACAGGTTGTTTTATTTCACTTTATTTAGTATCTTTTAGAAGATTATTGTTAAATATTGCACAAATTAGCTTAAAGTGGTCGATTAAATTATTATTTAGGAATTTTGTTTAAAATCAATTCACGCTCAACCAAAGAAGAAACGAACATTATCGCATAGACTCCCTACAGATGATAGATTTCTTGTTTAAAATCTTTGATTACCAATAAAGTTTAATAATAATTTCACTAAAAGTAAGAATTTGCACATGTAACAAATAATTATTAGTTACATTTGCAAATTTTTGCTTCAATAAATTTTATAAATTTATAAATAATAATAAAATGAATTATTTTAATAAATTTTCATATTTTAGTGCTATTTTATGATTTTAATGCATGCCTATTTATTATTGATTTGGTTTCATTTGTTAAAATGGTTATATAAAAAAATTACTATTGTTACCTGTAAATGCGCAGTGTTGTTTTTAAACAACATGTCAATTTTTCTCTAATTCTACTTTTCTGAATTAAATGAGAATTTTTTTATTATTTTTCCTACTTATAACTAGCACAAGCAAACACAAAAAAAAAAAAAAAAAAAAAAAAAAAACAAAGGAAAAAAAAAAATTGCGCAGTGTAGGGTTAAGATGAACTTATGTTTCCAAGTTTTATGTGAGTAGACTGAAAGAAATGATCCGGATGTATTCGTCGCATTTTAGAACCAAATAGACATTTTTAACTACCTGGACTGAAATCATTAGGATTGTGTACTGCACAATATTTCTGAATGCTGGGAATGATTATCTTCCAAAGCGAGGAATGATTTTCAATATCCTTTTATACCTTTTTACACTGCTCGACATTGAAAATGCAACACCAAGAAGGAGTGGTCAGAAAGTGATGAAATTTGGAAAGAGGACAGAGACAGCAATGAACAATAAGTGATCTTTCTTTCAAAAGGATAGCCAGAATACAGGGCGAGAACGGTGTCGGCCCAGTAAGATGTAGGACCACCGCGGACAGCGATGCACGAAGAAACACGTCTACGCATAGAGTCAATAAGAGTGTGAATGGTGTCCTGAGGGATGGCTCTCCATTCCCTTTCAACCATTTGCCACAGTTCGTCTTCTGAACGAGGCAGGGGCAGAGTCTGCAAACGGCGTCCAATCACATCCCACACATGTTCGATTGGTGACAGAGTACGGTGGTCAGGGAAGCATCTGTATACCTTGAAGAACATGTTGGCAGATGCGAGCACTGTGTGGTCGGGCGTTATCCTGCTGAAAAATTGCATTAGGCTGCCCCTGAAGGTAGGGGAATGCCACCGGCCACAGTACATTATCCAAGTATCGTAATACGAACTAGAGGTGATATGGAATTATACGCAATAGCGCCCCAAATCATTATGCCACGTTGTCGCGCGGTGGGGCGTTCACAGTTACTGCCGGATTAGCTCTGTCTCCACGTCGACGCCACACACGTATGCGGCGACTGTCACTGGATAAACAGAAGCGTGACTCATCTGAGAACGCGACGTTTCGCCATTCTGTCATCCACGTCGCTCTAGTCCGGCACCATTCCAAACGTTGGCGTCTATGCTGTGGGGTCCATGGCAGTCTTCTTAGCGGACGCCGTGATCGCAGGCCACTTGCAATCAATCGACGGGAAATGGTTCTGGTCGACACGGGAACATCCAGGGTATCTAGCACATGCTGCAGAATCGAGGTACAAGTCACTTGCGGGTCCGCCATAGCTTGTCGGCGGATGCGTCGATCCACGCGTGCTGACGTCACTTTGCCTGCGCCTGCACCCCACAATCTTGCCACATTTCCTTGTTCCAACTATGTACGCCACAGCCGATGCACTGTGCTCGCATCCATGTGGGTATCACCTGCGATTTGACGTAAGGACAACCCGCCCTTCTCAGTCCAATCACCATACCCCTTGTAAAATCGTCTATCTGCTGGAAGTGCCTTCGCTGACGGCGGCCTGGCATTCTCTCCTATTACACGTATCCTCCGACACAAAAACAAAATGTCTTCGATAATTCGTCTGGCAGAAATAACGACACGAATATTGCCCATGCTGCAAGTTCCCTTCCTTATATCTTACTTCACGTGCGTCGGAGAGCTGCGCATTTCACATCATTCGTATAACTCAGTGACGTGCGTCTACTCTAAAATTTGCATAAATTTATGACCACTCCTTCTTGGTGTTGCATTTTCAATGTCGAGCAGTGTATTTAGCTCTGTTAAACGCCCTAAATACCGAACTGAAGAAACCGGAGAGGTTACAATTTCTTCAGTCAAGTAGTGATCTGAAATAGTACGCATATGGTTTTTAAATTTATTGTTAATTCTAGAACGAAAATATCAAAAATTATTAAAAATTTGTAAAAGGCACTCTTCTGTAAAAGGGCGTTTTATTATTCAGACTAGTGCCTTTTTTATCATGCCTATAATAGTAAATTTATTCTTTCTTTAATATTTATATTTCTTTCCTATAATAGTAAAAAAAGGGTAAAAGAAGACTTAAAGTATGGTAAAAATATTGTTAAAAATAAAGAAAGCTCAAACGTAAGTGAAATAACTAATTAACGATTGAAAAATAAAAAAAAATGATAGTATGGTTTTCAGATGGAGAAATGTGGGTCTGTGAGTCTGTCCCTCCCTTATAACGTTTGAGGGAATTATCAGGTTCAAAAGATTTTTTTTTTTTCCTTTTTTTTTTTTGCATTCGAAAGATCTCGGCGAGGACACCTCATTTCCATATTTTATTTTTTCAATCAAACAATTTTTCGATCAATTTTGAACACTTCAAAAAGTCTTAACATTAGCGGCTATGATGAAATTTGAAGCGAATTATAGAAGTCATGTACATAAAATCCAAGTTCCTTTAAACAAAGTTATTGGAAGGGGGTCTCGTCGTGAAATAGTTTTTGATATGAACAATTTTTCTTCAATTTTAAACAGTTCAAAACATTAGCGCCAACAGGGAAATTTTTATCCCTTAAAAATCCTGATCTAACAGACGTATTTGCTGGAAAAAATCTTTATCGGAAGGATCTTATGATGCAAAATATTTATGCATACGAAGTTCATCCAGAACTAAGCGAGCCTATTTTCATTTGGATTTTTAAGGAAATTTCTGAATGAATGAAAGTATAAATGAGTGAAGGAATGAATGAATATATGAGTGAATGAATGAATAAATAAATGAGTGAAAGAATGAATTTATAACTTAGTGAATAAATTAATAAATGAATGTAAGAATGAATGATTATCTGAGTGAATGAATAAAAAAGTGAAAAAAATGAATGAATATATAAGTGAATGAATGAATAAATGAATGAGTGAACGCATGAATATGGTATTTTTGAGGTAATTAAACTAAAGCAGAAGGATAAACAGATAGCTACATCATATATTTGATGCTGGTGTATACAGGAAAGTAGGTTCGTACAGTTCTGGACGGAGCTTTTTGTTAAATTTAGTGTCACAAAAACGGATCCTTCGCAAAAATCAAGATCCCATAAACAGATCCTTCAGCAAGTTCAAGGGAAATAACCGAGGGCCAAAACGTCATGGAAAGGTCATATTAGGGTTTAATTCGAATGAGAGTTGACGAAACTTAGCTTCTATACTTCTTTTCAAATTTATGTAAATTCTTGCATCTAGAAGGAATTTTATAAGGCAGTTTTTCCCAAACTGGGGTACCGAAAGAGTTTTGGGGTTACGTGGTGCACTGGACTGATAACGTGTAAAACGTGTCTTTATAATTTGTATCAAATTATAAAGACACGTTTTACCCGTTAAACGTGTCTTTATGCAAGATGGTTGCAACACAAATAAATTTCGTTGTTTTATTTTCCAGACTCCTTTTCTCCTATTCATGAGTTTGTCAATGTGTTTGGCTGGTGAAATTGATGCTAACACTCAGAAAAGTGAAACACAACATTCAGAGAATTTAGAAATGGTACTGAAAAACATTTTCCTGATTTAAATAAAAAATATTAAATGGATAAGATAACCACTGTTTTCATATTAATACAAGAAGAACAATTATTGTTGTAATTAACTTCAGGCGCATTCTTCAAACATAAGAGGAAGGTGTGTCAATCTTCATCACCATTCTGATTGCAAATTTGATACATGCATCCAGTTTTAACAGAGAAATTTTGAAATTATCTTGTCTTTTACGGTTTCATATTTAAGTAAAGTTTCTATTTTTACAATTTGTACACATTATGTCCAACAAACGAAAAAGAGGAAAAAAAGATTTTTTACCTTACAACTCTATTCTACAAAATTATATTAAGAGGAAGTGGCAGGACTCGAATTATAATGATTTGTCTAATCAACAATGTCCTCTTTCTTATTTACTATTATGAATGTTTGTTTTTATTCATTTTATTTATATTTTCTTACAAAGGAAATTTACTTTTCTTTTATTATTATTTTGTTTGCACATCATGAAAAGGGAAGAAAAATTATTTTACTTATTATTAATATAAAATACATTTCCAGGGGTACTCAGCATTGCAAAAATTATAGAATGGTATACAGTTGTGGAAAGTATGAGAAACACTGCTATAAGTTATGAGATCTATAGAGTCCTGCATTTCCTTTGTTAAAAATTATAACCTGGGAATTAATTAATTAAGAATAAATAAGGAAAAAAAATCCAAAAGGTCAAGGAAAAGTCACTAGGAAAAAATTAAAAAGCTTTGAATGGTCACTTAAAGGTAAAATGTACATTTTATGTAGAGTATTAAATGGTTGATAAAATGTAAAAAGTAAAAAACACAAGATAAAGTATGGAATAATTCAAGAGGAACTAGAAAAAGGAGAGTAAAAATTGCAGTCGAACTCCAACTCATCTGTCACCTTTAAATTTGAAGAGTTGCAGAATTACAGCGGATTCGACAAACACGGAGAAGTTTGGAATGTGTACCTTTCAAAAATTTAATTTCATTAAAAAATCTGGAGAAAAAAAAGGTAAAATATTTTAAAAGATATGCAGTTAAAATAAATTATCAGCAGAACTTAACCTATTTTACGTTATTATATCTTTATGTTTGTATTTTTTATAGGCATGCGAATAAAGTTATGGATATAACAGTGATTCATTGAACATCTTAGTAATATTTTTAAGTGAATTAATATATGTGGCCATAGAGACGACTAAAGTTGGAAAAATATGAATAAAGCTAAATGATGAGTGAATTTACAATAATAACGAACTACAAGTAAGCACATACCTTATTATGTTGGGTAATTCGAGGAAAGTTGCCCCAACATAAAAGAAGTCGCTGCCAAATTTTTGGTTATGAATAATATCAGTGGAAGTTTTTCTAGGAAGCTTATTATGTTACATTGTTTAAATGTATATGCCGCAGTTTAATATTTGAGTGTTTACTTTTGAGTAGCAGGAGTAACTTCACAAGATCAAATTTAGCCATATCTCCCTATATGTGAGGTGAGTTGCCCCAGTGAAGAGGGAGAGGTGCCCTGTGACAATAACTCTACTAAAACAGCAGACCCAAAAATATTGGCACGTTTATTACCATAAAAGAACATAAAAAAGTATTTACCACATATAAAATTTAAAACATAATATCAACAAGAAGTTCCATCTAGAACTATACGAGCCTACTTTCCCGTATACACCAAATTCAAATTTATAACCTAGCTATCTCTTTCTCTCTCTTCCTCCTTTAGCTTTAGTTCTTATTTTTTCAAATATACCTTTTTCAACGGATAATGCATATTCATTCACTCAGTCATTCATCCTTTTATTTATTCAGCCATTCATTTATTCACTCATTCGATTACTCATTCATGTGTTTATTCATTCATTTACTCATTCATGTATTTATTCACCCATTTATTTATTTTTTCATTTATTCACTCATTTATTCATTCTTTTACTCCTTCATATATTCATTGAGAAATATCCTTAAAAATCCCAATAAAAACATTTCATAGGAAAATAGGCTCGTTAGTTCTGGATGAACTATCTATTTGTTCATGTTCTATGTTATAAGATCTTTCCGATAAAGTTTGTTCCAAGCAAATCGGTCAGTTAGATCAGGATTTATATAGTATTGAAATTTCCCCGTAAGCGCTATGTTAATTTTTTGAACTGTTCAAAAATGAGCAAAAAATTTTCAAATTAATATTTCACGCCAAGAGCTTCCTCCAGTAAGCTTGTTCATTGGAACGTGGATCTTGCACCCAGAGTTTACATAATTTGCTTCATTTTCGCCCATAGGCGCTAATGTTAAAAATTTTTGAACTGTTCAAAATTGAACAAAAAAATTGTTGAAATCAAAAAGTAAAATGTGGAAATGAGATGTCCTCGCCGAGATCTTTCGAATGCAAAAAGAATTTTTTGAATCGGACAATTCGTTCAAACGTTATTAGGGGGGGGGGGGGACAGACAGACCGACAGACCGACAGACAGACCGATAGACCGACAGACAGACCGACAGACAGACCGACAGACCGACAGACACACTTTTTCCCCATCTCAATACCCTACTTTCAAATTTTTTATTTTTCAATCTTTATTTAATTACTTCACTTATTTTTGACTTCTAACGATATTTTCACGATACATTAAGCCTTCTTTCATGCTTTATTATTATTTTTTTTACTTTTACGGGAAAGTAGGCTAAAAATGAAGGTACATTGCCAAGTTTTGAAAATATCGCCAAACATAAAGTTAAATCTTTAAAGTTTTAAGCATTGAATGGACGCGAATTTTGAAGACGCAATTTTATTTTTATGTTATATCTTGAGGTTTAAAAGCAGATTATAAGTTAACTTTTTAGGTTGCTTTCAAGCTTTAAGAATTTTACTTTAACGTTAACTTATAATCTTAGCTAATCTGAAAGTTAACTTATAATCTTAAAAGCAGATGATAAGTTAACTTTTTAGGTTGCTTTCAAACTTTAAGAATTTTACTTTATGTTTAGTGTTATTTTCAAAACTTGGCAATGTACCTTAATTTTAGAAGTTCTTATTTAAATTTTAAAGGTAGTAAATATTTTTTTTTATGTTCTTTTATGGTAATAAACGTGCACAAATTTTCGGGTCTTCTATGAAAACAACATAAAAAGTTAAATTATAATCTACTCTTAAACTTGAAGATGTAACATAAGAATAACATTGCACCTTCAAACTTTAAATTTTGTACTTTATTCCACAAGTATTGATTGCTTCAATTGAGAAAGCCTTTAGAGTGAAGCAGTGCTCTCACTTTTCTCAAGAGGATTCTATTAGGCATCTAATTGCAAACACTGCGAATTTAACTCTAATTATTCTTTAAATACTTTCAGCAAGCATGCTAATAGTTCTGTCAAAAACACGTGTTTCGATCCTGATCTGGTTATTACTAAGGTCGAAAGAGAAGGTCTAACTGTTGTTCTTGGTAAAAGCTCTTACTTTGATCAATGCAATGATTTACTCAAGGTTGGTCCTTATGTGACACTTCACAAACATTCCAGCACTAGTAAGATAAACTTTATTAAAACGGTGGGGGTAATTAAAATGGGTCTTTTGACAAAATACTCCAATATTTTCGATTCTTTCGCCACAAAAACTGCTTTTCATACAGTGCAGCATTCAGTTAATAAGTGAGCAATCCATATAACACGTGTTGTCTTATTTAATATTCTAACATAATTACACAACCTGGAGCATCTCTCCTCGAATTACCCCCTTTATCATTGTGTATCCTATAAAAGAAAAGTGTATAAATTTCAATCTCGAAACATTTATGTTACACTGAGCTAGACGGATCACGGGGTAAGATATGAGGATTATCCAAAATATTTTTGGGATTTAAGTAAGCTTGGAAGTTTATTTTCGGGAAACTTGATATGAGAGAAGAATGAAGCAAATTGAACTTGTAGAACCATAGACTTTTAAAAACTAGACACCGCAGGAAGGTGGAGTCGATGAGAGAAAAGTAAGCTACGTGAGCAAGACCTTATGAAACGATCTTCGTAAGAAAAGTTATCAGAGGTTAACTCTCCGACAGCTTTCCTTTCTATAGCCGATCAAAGGTCATTTAATACTCCAGTTATTTCCGCTCATTTGCGAAACATTCAATCGTTGTAGCTTCGTTTATATCATAACCCTTTATCTACTGCATTGTGGTTTGCAGTAGTTTTTTCCACGTAATAGTTTTTTTGGGGGAGGGAACTTCCCTCAAAATTAAGGTATTTACATAAATATAAAACACTGCCTATAGAAATTGAATTCGTTAGAGCTAATAAATAGTAGCACATAGCAATTCAAACGTGAAAGCAATTACATACGCAGTTCACTTAAAATATTTTGTCAAATCGTTTACTATGTTCTTAACTAACACATTATATATATAAACAAAGACTTAATTCTTGGGTTTTTCCACTTTTCCGGAAAAAAATAAGAAAATACTGAAGCAATCTGAAAATAATGGCAGTTCAAAACACAGCATCGCCCTTAAAGGTATAGTCTTTTCTCGCTAAAACACTTTTACAAAATCCTAGCTAAAATGTGTCCTCAAAAAGTGAAATTCAAAGAGTTATCCTGCAAAGTACCGTCAAAATATTGGTAAAAATGGTTACTGGATTGAATTTTAAAGGGAATGATACTTATAAGAACAGTCAGGACAATAAACTGCCAAAAGTGTCTATGGGACTAGAATGACCGTTTTTAGATCGGTTTTTATGTGTATGTAATTACTTTTTACAGTATTAATACTTACTATAATTATGTTTTTTGTCGAAATTGTTTCACTAAGTACAATAGCTGTATTGCTTTCTAACATTATTTTATTTTCATGATAGGTGCGGAAGAAAATTTCCCAAAACTTTGTAAAAACTGTGAAAAACATTCCTTCCTAAGCAAGTTTCATGAAACGTTTGACAGTGGCAGACTTTCCGACATTGTGCTGCGAGTGGGCGAGGAAACAATCCCGGCACACAAAGTGATTCTGTCTACGCATTCAGAAGTTTTCAGAGGAATGTTCGCGAGCGACATGAAAGAAAATCGAGACAATATTGTCGACTTGATCGATATGGATTTGACTGTGGCTAAAGCAATGTTACTGTACATATATACCCAGCAAGTAGAAGAGCTTTCGACAGAAAAAATCCTCGAGTTGTACATCGCTGCAGACAGGTATATGCTGACGGAACTCAAAGAGAAATGTCGCGAACATATATCGAACAACCTGACGTCAAAAATTGTCAGTAAAGTGTTTGAAGTCGCCAATTTGCATTCTGATGACATACTGTCAGAATCTGCTCAAAAATTTTTTGCTCATAATGTTATGAGCATCCTTAAGTCGGAGGAATGGGAAGAGTTTGTCATTAAAAAACCATCTTCTTCTATAAAGCTTCTGAGCTTTGCTATCACAAGCAATGATTTCTTTTGAGTTTTTCCCCGCCATTTTTGATATGAATACGTTCTAATCTGTAATGTTCCTCTCCTTTTCATCCGTCCTAAAATTCAAACCGAATTAGTATTTTCGTAAAAGTTCAAATATATAAGTAAATAAATTTTGTGGAAATAAATTTAAGGATTTTGTTTTTCTTTTTGCTGTTTTAAATATAATTATACTTTAGTCATCTATTATTTTACATGCGTTTAATATAAAGTACATACTC
The DNA here is from genome assembly GCA_038502835.1 of Octonoba sinensis. Lineage (NCBI taxonomy): Eukaryota > Metazoa > Arthropoda > Arachnida > Araneae > Uloboridae > Octonoba > Octonoba sinensis. Next base: position 114,436,119 of record CM076604.1, read on the forward strand.
TAGCGTCAGGGTTTATTCGATTCTTTCCATCTGGAAATTTTAGTAAGCCCCAAATATAAACTAAAAAACGCAGATTTTGAAAGTATTGAATACATATTTTGAAAAGTATTGAACAACTTGTCTTCCTAAAATATAAACTTATTTATTTTGAATATTTATTCCGCTTTTCGAACTCATTAGTTTAAATTTCAGGCTTAACTTAGGGTCAGATTCAAACAAATCGGTTGCATATGTAAAATAAGCATAGAATTTGTTTTTATCATGTTAACGGATAATCAAAATCTCGCGAACAGTACTATAGATATTTATACAGCTTACTATTGAACTAATTAAAATATACGCACTCTGTTAAGTAGAATTTTGTCCAATTTTACAAGACATCAATTAAAGCAACATACGAATTTAAACGCTCGATAAGAGGACTATAAATTTGAAATCTGCTTATTCGTGTAGGCTTGCGTTTTTTTTTTTTTTTTTTTAATATATATATATACTAATGTATCATTTACATCCGCGAACTTGATAATAAGAGTTTACTTAAACATCCTCTTGCAGTTTTCTATGGGGTAAGTGATGTGCTGACCAATTTGAGAAATGAATCTCTGCCTTTTGCTCCTCCTTTTTTAAGAAAAAAATACTGATTTCTTCTCTCTCGTGCTGGAAGAAAAATTAATTTAACCCTTGCTTAGAGTCGATCTTAAACGTTCAGTTGGTATATAGCATAGTTCCTCAACCTGGGTTCCCTCGTACTTTGACAGGGGTTCCGCAATTGCTCAATCCAAGTGTCAAAATTTTCGAAAAATTGGATGTCATAATAGAATCATAAGTAGAAAGCCAAATAAAACTCCATTTGCTACTTTAAAATTCACTATTTTATTAAGATGCTTGTATTATGAGAGAATAAAAATGTAATAATAATTTTGAATTTGAGTAGGATAAAACTTTGTTATCCTATTTTTTCTGCTCATTGGTCAAACTTTTCTTTTAAGAAAACCTTATATACAATAGGGTGGGCCGAAAAAACCTTTTTTTTTTACTTCAAAGTTATAATAGCACGGAAAACTTGCGAATGATGTAGAAAAGAAAAATAAAAAAAAAAATTATCAAAATCGGTTGACATCTTCCGGTCGCGCATAGGCCCTAAAATTTGACAAAATATGAAAAAAATCTCATTTTCACTATATTTTTTAAAATTTTTGAATTAGATGTTTTCGTAATGTAATGGTTTGTAACATCTTCAAATAGAGTTTAAAAACAATGTGTTTTAATTTGGTTCAGATAAGTTAATATCTTCCGGTCGCGCACAAGCCCCAAAATTAGCCAAAATATTGAAAATTTCACATTTTTACGAGTTTTTTTTATTATCTTTTTAATACTTCATTTTAACGTACTAGTTACAGCATTTTTAGTTCTGAACATAAGAAAATTGTATTTCATTATGGTGTGAATAAATTAAGAACTTCCGGTCGCGCAATGACCCCAATGTTATGCGAGAACAGTACCCAAAAAAGTGTCTCTCAAATTCCTGCGCCCTCTCCCCCCGTTACGGGATCTGCAAGTCGCTAGTTACACGACTGACATGCAGAATAGGGTGGGTCGAAAAAACTTTTTTTTTTATTTCGAAGTTGTACTAGCGCGGAAAACTTGCGAATGATGTAGAAAAGAAAATAAAAAAAAAATTATCAAAATCGGTTGACATCTTCCGGTCGCGCATAGGCCCTAAAATTTGACAAAATATGAAAAAACCTCATTTTTGCGATTTTTTTAAAAATTTTTGAATTATATGTTTTTGATATGTAATAGTTTGTAACGTCTTTAAATAGAGCTTAAAAACGTTGTGTTTTAATTTGGTAGACCAGTTGATATCTTCCGGTCGCGCATAAGCCCCAAAATTCGATAAAATATTGAACATTTTACATTTTTACGCATTTTTGGTACTTGATAAATAATTATTATTTAAATGCAATAGCCGTAGAAATTTTTCACACGAACTGATAATGAGGTATAAAAAAAAGCTGCCAGATGTTTGTTTACTGTTCTTTAAATGTACTAAAATTTTTAACTTTGAAAACAAATTCTTGTTGCTCTTATTTTTTTTCACAAAATTTGAGATTTCTTTGACTGCTTTTGTAACATTAAATGCCCTGTATTTCCAATGATCTTAATTTTTTAAATACTTTTCACTTGAAGTTTAACACTGATATTTACCATACAAAAGTTTAAATTCATAATAAGCATTTAATTGACCTGTAAAACGTAATTGCACGTAATTAAAGCACAAATGAGCATTAAAATGCATTAATTACGTTCGATTACTTTTTACAGTTTCATTGTGCACAATGTTCCTTTATTATTTTAAACATTTAATTGTTGAATGTTGAAATAGACGAATAATTTTTATAATTGATTTTGGTATCAACAGGATACCCTCCTAAAAGCGATTGCATACTCTTCCCATCCCGCATACACAAAGAAAGCTATGGAGCCCCAAGAACAATGACCGCTTAAAAGCTAAGAGAACACCGGAAAACAATTCCCTACAAATTTCAATATCCCAGTGCAAAAGTTGAGACAGGGGTAAATATGCAGTATATTAGTAAAAATAATTTTTAAAAAAATCTTGAATTAGAAACTAAAAGCAAAATGGAAAACTGGATTTAATGGTTGATCTCATCAACGCTATAAACTCATGGTAGCAGGTATCAATTAAAAATTTGTAGCTCAAGGTTGAAAACTAAATCTGAATGTCATATTTTTGTTAAATGTTATTCAAATTACTCAAATTTTCCATTTAAAAACAAATTCTTTGTTCTACTGAATTGCTTTTTTGACCAAATTTGATTTTCTTTGTACTGTGATGTTGAACAGCCTTCATTTCTAACAATATTAATTAATAAATAATTCTTGCTTGAAATTTAACAGATATTTTTGACATTACTGTGATGCTTTATGTAATGATTGGCTCTGCATGTCAGTCGTGTAACTAGCGACTTGCAGATCCCGTAACTGGGGGAGAGGGAGCAGGAATTTGAGAGACACTTTTTTGGGTACTGTTCTCGTATAGCATTGGGGTCATTGCGCGACCGGAAGTTCTTAATTTATTCACACTATATTGAAATACAATTTTTTTATGTTCAAAACTAAAAATGCTGTAACTAGTACGTTAAAATTAAGTATATTAAAGATAGTAAAAAAAACTCGTAAAAATGTGAAATTATCAATATTTTGGCTAAATTTGGGGCTTGTGCGTGACCGGAAGATATCAACTTATCTAAACCAAATGAAAACACATTGTTTTTAAGCTGTATTTGAAGACGTTAGAAACTATTACAATACGAAACATCTAATTCAAAAATTTTAAAAAATATAGTGAAAATGAGATTTTTTCATATTTTATCGACTTTTAGGGCCTATTAGATGTCAACCGATTTTGATAATTTTTTTTTTATTTTTCTTTTCTTTATAATTCGCAAGTTTTCCGCGCTATTACAACTTCGAAATTAAAAAAAAGTTTTTTTTCGGCCCACCCTAATATACAATGCCTAGGCATTCTATAGAATACCGGATTGCAAACTTTTCCGGTAACATATACATAGGGCGATCATAAGTATAAATTCCAGTTTTTCGTTTTCAGGTTCTGATTTAAATTTACGCTAATATATTTTTAGGATTTTATATCTCCAAATAAAGATAAAGTCAAACAAGAAGTTCCGTCTAGAACTATACGAGCCTACTTTCCCGTACACACCAAATTCAAATTTATAATCTAGCTATCTCTTTCTCTCTCTTTCTTATTTATCTTTAGTTCTTAATTATTTCAAATATACCTTTTTCAACGGATAATACATATTCATTCACTCACTCATTCATTCTTTCATTTATTCAGCCATTCATTTATTCATTCATTCGTTACCTCATTCAAGTGTTTATTCATTCATTTACGCATTCATGTATTTATTCACTTATTTATTTGTATTTTCATTTATTCACTAATTTATTCATTCATTCTTTTCCTCATTCATTTATTCATTGATTTATTATTTCACTCTTTCATTTATTCATTCATTCATTATTTCACTCATTGAGTCATTGAGAAATATCCTTGAAAATCCCGATCAAAAAATTTCATAGCAAAATAGGCTCGTAAGTTCTGGATGAACTTTCTACTTCTACATGTTCTACGTTATAAGAGCTTTCCGATAAAGTTTGTTCCAAGTAAATCGATCCGTTAGATCAGGATTTATATAGGGTTGAAATTTCCCCGTAAGCTCTGTGTTAATTTTTTGAACTGTTCAAAAATGAACAAAAACTGTTCAAATTAATATTTCACGCCAAGAGCTTCCTCCAGCAAGCTTGTTCATTGGAACTTGGATCTTGTACCTAGAGTTTGAATCATTTTCTTCATTTTCGCCCGTAGGCGCTAATGTTAAATTTTTTGAACTGTTCAAAATTGAACGAAAAATTGTTCAGATCAAAAAGTAAATATGAAAATGAGATGTCCTCCCAGCGATCTTTCGAATGCAAAAAGAATTTTTCGAATTGGACAATTCGTTCAAAAGATATAGAGGGGGATATACAGACAGACCGGCAGACAGACAGATCGACAGACCGACAGACACACATTTTCTCCCATCTCAAAACCCTACTTTCAATTTTTTTATTTTTCAATATTTATTTAATTACTTCACTTTTTCTTGACTTTTCTTTATTTTTAACGATATTTTCACGATACATTAAGCCTTCTTTCATGCTTTATTCTTATTATTTTTACTTTTACGGGAAAGTAGGCTAAAAAAGAAAGGAACGAATGAAATGCCCTTGAATTTTGATTAAAAATTTGAAAATTATTATTATTTCAGTAATATAATCCTGTACTTGCATACTATTTTCTATTGGTTCTGCTTGGTAATTGCAGATAATATAATACTTGAAAATAATTTCATAACCTTTTATCTCTTGCGAAAATTGCTTTTATAAGCACTAAAATTAAACTTTCCCTCTCTTGATATACAGTATTATAATGGACTTGTTGTTCAAAAAAAAACATATATATTTAACCCCTATATGTATTATATGTATATAAATATATGTATATAAACCCCCTATGTATTATAAACCCCTTCCTTCTCGCTCCCGTGATAGTTACGGGCTAGAGTGTTTTAAATTCCGAAATAAAAACAAATCAAAAATTAAAAATTAATATATGTATTGTTCATGCACATTAGGGTGGGTCGAAAAAAAGTAATGTTTTTTTTTCGAAACGCTATACCGCGGAAAACTTGCCTCTGGGGTAGGTAAGTAACATGCAAATTAAGAAACCGATTTTTATTGAACCCCTAGCCAGCGCATTGAACTTAAAATTTCGATTGTTTTCGAAAATCAAGTCATTTTACAAGTTTTTTCGCAGAAGTCGGCCATTAATATTTTAAACTGCTATAAATATGCTTAAAATTATTTATTAAAAGGGTTGAAAAGCAAACAAAAAATATTCAAACAGTCAAAATCTTACAATTTGCGGTAGCGCAAAAGACTCAAAAATCGGTAAATTATTGCATTTAAGGTACATACTAGCACCTTATGTGAAAGGCATAGCCCAGCATGCTGAGTTATGTGTTAATAGCCCATTTATTTATTTTTTTTACTTTACACTTCAATTCATTGTAATAGAATAGGTTCCGGTGGTTCACGAGGTGTTGGAAGGAATTTCTTGATTTATTTAAAATTTTGAACGTGTGTTTCTCCTACCATTTCCCACTTTTTCCTCACCAACGCGAAGAAAAAGTCGGAAAAATGAAAGTTTTCCTAAATGTAAAATTTTGCATTATTTTCGACTAGATTCTCCCACGCAGACCTTTTGTTTCAGCGAAGATATTTAATCATTTATTTTTTAGCCTACTTTCCCGTAAAAGTAAAAAAACAAGAAGTTCCGTCTAGAACTATACGAGCCTACTTTCCCGTACACACCAAATTCAAATTTATAATCTAGCTATCTCTTTCTCTCTCTTTCTTATTTATCTTTAGTTCTTAATTATTTCAAATATACCTTTTTCAACGGATAATACATATTCATTCACTCACTCATTCATTCTTCCATTTATTCAGCCATTCATTTATTCATTCATTCGTTACCTCATTCAAGTGTTTATTCATTCATTTACGCATTCATGTATTTATTCACTTATTTATTTATATTTTCATTTATTCACTAATTTATTCATTCATTCTTTTCCTCATTCATTTATTCATTGATTTATTATTTCACTCTTTCATTTATTCATTCATTCATTATTTCACTCATTGAGTCATTGAGAAATATCCTTGAAAATCCCGATCAAAAAATTTCATAGCAAAATAGGCTCGTAAGTTCTGGATGAACTTTCTATTTCTACATGTTCTACGTTATAAGAGCTTTCCGATAAAGTTTGTTCCAAGTAAATCGGTCCGTTAGATCAGGATTTATATAGGGTTGAAATTTCCCCGTAAGCTCTGTGTTAATTTTTTGAACTGTTCAAAAATGAACAAAAACTGTTCAAATCAATATTTCACGCCGAGAACTCCTTTCAATAAGCTTGCAATAGGAACTTGGCTCTTGTGCCCAGAGTTTACAGAATTTGCTTCAATTTTATCCATAGGCGCTAATGTTAAAATTTTTTGAACTGTTCAAAATTGAAAAAAAATTGTTCAAATCAAAAAGTAAAATATAGAAATGAGATGTCCTCGCCGAGATCTTTCGAATGCAAAAAGAATTTTTCCAATCGGACAATTCGTTCAAAAGTTATTAGGGGGGGACAGACCGACAGACAGACAGACCGACAGACACACTTTTTCCCCATCTCAATACCCTACTTTTAAATTTTTTATTTTTCAATCTTTATTTAATTACTTCACTTATTTTTGACTTTTCTTGATTTTTAACGATATTTTCCCGATACATTAAGCCTTCTTTCATGCTTTATTATTATTGTTTTTAACTTTTACGGGAAAGTAGGCTAAAAATAATAATAAAGCATGAAAGAAGGCTTAATGTATCGTGAAAATATCGTTAAAAATCAAGAAAAGTCAAAAATAAGTGAAGTAATTAAATAAAGATTGAAAAATAAAAAATTTGAAAGTAGGGTATTGTGATGGGGGAAAAGTGTGTCTGTCGGTCTGTCTGTCTGTCGGTCTGTCGGTCTGTCCCCCCCCCTAATAACTTTTGAACGAATTGTCCGATTGGAAAAATTCTTTTTGCATTCGAAAGGTCTCGGCGCGGACATCTCATTTCCATATTTACTTTTTGATCTGAACAATTTTTTGTTCAATTTTGAACAGTTCAAAAAATGTTAACATTAGCGCCTATGGGCGAAAATGAAGCAAATTATGTAAACTCTGGGTACAAGAGCCAAGTTCCAATGAACAAGCTCACTGGAAGAAGTTCTTGGCGTGAAATATTTATTTGAACAATTTTTGTTCATTTTTGAACAGTTCAAAAAATTAACACAGAGCTTACGGAGAAATTTCAACCCTATATAAATCCTGATCTAACGGACCGATTTGCTTGGAACAAACTTTATCGGAAAGCTCTTATAACGTAGAACATGTAGAAATAGAAAGTTTATCGAGAACTTACGAGCCTATTTTGCTATGAAATTTTTTGATCGGGATTTTCAAGGATATTTCTCAGTGACTCAATGAGTGAAATAATGAATGAATGAATAAATGAAAGAGTGAAAGAATAAATCAATGAATAAATGAATGAGGAAAAGAATGAATGAATAAATTAGTGAATAAATGAAAATATAAATAAATGAGTGAATAAATACATGAATGCGTAAATGAATGAATAAACACTTGAATGAGGTAACGAATGAATGAATAAATGCATGGCTGAATAAATGAAAGAATGAATGAGTGAGTGAATGAATATGTATTATCCGTTGAAAAAGGTATATTTTCAATAATTAGAACTAAAGATAAATAAGAAAGAGAGAGAAAGAGACAGCTAGATTATAAATTTGAATTTGGTGTATACGGGAAAGTAGGCTCGTATAGTTCTAGACTTAACTTCTTGTTAAAATTTTGTATTCGCACTTATCACAAATTATTCCAACTGTTCTGCATGTTCGCAATGAAAAGTTTGAAAACAAATGAATTTTAATATTGTAACTTTCCACAACTTTTGCGAATTTCGTGCTTAAAAATACTTATTGATTGATTCAAAATTGTGTACGTATGGTTAGTTCTTATGATACTTATCGCTAGTTCTCATGACATTCTACAAACATTTTTTTCGCATTAACGGTAAAATAATTTTTAAAGATTTTTTTACTGCTCTATTAATAATTCAAAAAGAACATCTAATAAAAAGTAATAATTAAAAAAGCATATGTATTTTTTTGTAGCTGTATTTTTGCTTTGGTTGAAACATAGATATTTTGAAATTCCATTTTCTTTTTTTGTGATGAACTATTGTACAAAAAGGAAAATAAATGTGCCAGCAAATTTTAGTTTTGTTTCCCGTTACTAAGGATTACAGAAAAGGGTTCGCCATTTTCTTTCGGATCTTTAGAAGGGGTTCGCACGAAAAAACAGGTTGGGAGCCACTCCTTGATATTGTCATTTTATTACAGAGGTTCCCAACATTTTTTGTAAAACATCTTTTTCTTCACGTTGGTGAGGAAAAAGTGGAAAATACGTTCAAATTTTAAATTAATCAAGGAATTTCTTCCGATACCACTTTGTGAATCAAGTTTTCGAAATCAGACAATAGTAGAATTAAGGACATTTCAAATTTTGTGCGAATGCTTCCTTTGCCAGTCCACAACTTTTATACATTATCAGAAAAACAATTTATTTAAAAAAATCATTTTTACACTCCGTCCTAATACGTATGTAAATTTACTTTTTAATTTTTTCTTGTACGTTAGCAATTAAAAATTCCGTCATTGCAATATTATTTTCGCGAACCCCCTTCCGACACCTCGCGAACCACCGGAACGCTATTCTATTACAAAGAATTGAACTGTAAAGTAAAAAAAAAAAGAAATGGGCTATTAACACATAACTCAGCAGGCTGGGCTCTGCCTTTCACATAAGGTGCTAGTATGTACCTTAAATGCAATAATTTACCGATTTTTGAGTCTTTTGCGCTAACGCAAATTGTAAGATTTTGACTGTTTGAATTTTTTTGTTTGCTTTTCAACCCTTTTAATAAATGATTTTAAGCATATTTATAGCAGTTTAAAATATTAATGGCCGACTTCTGCGAAAAAACTTGTAAAATGACTTGATTTTCGAAAACAATCGAAATTTTAAGTTCAATGCGCTAGCTAGGGGTTCAATAAAAATCGGTTTCTTAATTTGCATGTTACTTACCTACCCCAGAGGCAAGTTTTCCGCGGTATAGCGTTTCGAAAAAAAAAAACATTACTTTTTTTCGACCCACCAGAATGCCCATATTTTTATATAATTTTCAGGGATAAAAAATAGGCACTTTTATGACCGTTTTCTTGAAAGTTAACCGATTGTTAAGGGGTTACATGTGAGGAAATTTAGTGTACAGTATAATGTTACATTGCACTATGATGCAACTGACAGCTTAATTCCGGCCTTATTACATTGCAGAGCAGGCGCTATAAAAATCGCTCGTTTTTAGCCCAATGAATTTGAAATGATCCTGGATTCAGATCCCAGCTTTTGCAGTCTTATTTTTTATTTAGCCTGTATTCAATCGTAAGTTCATTTCAATGTATCGCACCAGCTAAAAGCACGTTACGTTAGTATCAACTTAAAAACAAAGTGCTCGGGCGGAACATTCTTTTCAAAGTTTGAAATACAAATGAGGAATTGAAAGACAAATGCCGCCCTAATACTTTTTCATTAAATGAATTCTTTTCTTCGAAAGGGGAAAGTTCCGGGTCAAAAGATTTTTGCTCCTTTGCAATCAAAAAGCATGTAGAGCAGAACTCGTGATTAAAAAAATATATATTAAAAATCGGATTTTTTAAAATTTAAATCAGCTTTTTTTTAATTTAAATCGGAGTTTTCTTTACTTTTTTAAAAAGACCTTAAATATTTTGGCTATTTATTATGTTACATTCATAGAAACAATATGGCATCTTAATCAATATGCAAAAACACACTTTAAGCTTTTTTTACAGCAATAAATATTTTTAAATAATAATAATGATAAACAAATTTTAATACAAATTCATGACTCAAATGAAACTTAACCCTACCCGGAATAATAGTACAGAGAAAATTAATAAATTTAATCTGAATTATTTTGCTGTTTAAAGCTGAAAAAAAGTAACAATTGTGTGTACTTAATTTTTACATTGAATGTACTTTAATCCTTTTTCAATTTTAAAAATGCAAAAGCCCGAAATATTTTTACCCATTTAGTCAAATTATATGCTCACACCATTACTAAAAACTGAAACTTTTGGTTTTAATGAAATATCTTTATTGAAAACTTCTATGATAGAAAAACATTTTAGAAGGAAAAAACCTTAAGCTATTAGGGGACATGGATGAAACTTTAAGAATACATATTCTAAATTATGACAATTGTTGTTCTAAACACTATCATTCTGAATTATTTACTGTGTGGCATTTATTAAATTGATCTAAAGTACTATTTTTAAGATAAAAAGCATAGAATGGTTCATGATTATTATGAATTGCAATTTGAATGATTGAATGAATTACGCTTTGCTTGAAGAATATTGTAAAATTTAAAAAAAAAGTAATTAATTCTAACCTTATGAAATATGTTATGCACACATACAGGTGACCTAGGAAGTTTTGTTTGAAAAAGTGGTTGTAATTGCAACATATTTCTTTTTTACAACAGTTTCTAGCATTGTAAAATCCATAATTTTTTTGAAGAAAATCACTTGATTTAAATCGCGATTTAAATTATGATTTAAATCGAGCTGATTTAAATCAACGAACCCCGATGCAGAGTAGAAACACTTTTTGCTGAAAATCAATTTCACTTTACGAAGAAGATATTTAGGAAATGTCGTTTTCAGATGACGGTTTTCGGTTAGTAAAAATGCAGCAATACACGAAAAAGCAACGCGTTTTCGCTTCTGAACAATTCAAATGCAGTATAAGACATTTCCGTTTCGTGTACTCTATCGTTTTGGTAATCAGGATTGCCACCTATATAATGTGATTTCACAGCACATGATCCTCTTCTTTCTATAAGATTCGATAAGGGTTTCTTTCTATAAGATTATTTGAAGTCAGAAGTCAATGTCATCAACCCCACATCCCCTTGCGCATTGAAGGAGGAGATTCAACGCTGTATCAACAAAAAACAGCCACATTTAAGCAAAATGGCCATGGACAATTTCTGCAAAAGGATACGTATGTGCCAACAAAGCTGTATAATAATATCGGGTAAATGATCTGCATTTCCGCAATATACTCTTCCACACTTAACCATATCTTATGCACTTTATGTTTTAACCCTTTATTTACTGCATTATGATCTGCAGTATTTTTTTTTACAGAAATAGGTTGTCTAGGTACTTACCTGAAAATTAAGGAATTTACATAAATAAAATGATCAATCTATAAGTATTTATTTCTTTACAGCTAATAAGTGCCACAGAGTATTTACTCTGTAAAATTAATTACATACACTTTTTAATCAAAATATTTCGCCAAATTGTTACCTAAGTTCTTAACTAACACATTAAAAAAAACGGGGACTTAATTCTTGAATTTTACCACTTTTCTGAAGCGAAACTCTAAGGGAGAAATCTCAACGAAATGGAAGTTCAAAACACAGCATCGGTTTCAAAACTATCTCTGTTCCTTTCGTCGCTAAAATACTTTTTATAGAACCCTTGCTGGTATGTATCTTGAAAAAGGGGAATTTAAAAACTGTCCCGGCAAAGTACCATCAGAATACTGGTAAAAATGGTTGCTGGGATGGAATTTATAAAGAATTGTACTTTTAAGTACCGTCAGTAGATGAAGGGTTAATAATAATTAAAAAAATACAATTGAAAAAAAAAACTGTTTTCTATTTAATTTAAATCTTGCTTATATTTTGAGACACTATTTATAACAAGTTTTCAGTTCTTGCGGAGCATATGTAAGCATATCCAGTGTCAGTTCTCTATGCTTACATGAATTGCATGTCTCCGTGGTTGATTGAAAGGCGTTTAATGACGGAAGAACCTCAATAGCCAATACTGTGCCAAATATCATCAAAACTATAAAAAAAGGGAAAGATGCGCAAAAATGTTGAAAATACTGATGTGTTTTTAAATGCAGGTTTACGCATTAGCAGACATGACTTTATCTTGCGCATATCTTCACATGCAAGTGTGTTTTGTGGCCTCCCCCCCCCCCCCCCATTGGAGATTTATACTTCAAAAATTCCTTTTAAAATTTAAATGCAAATGCTTCAACACTTCCTTTTCGTCACATCTGTGAAAAAAACTTTACCTTTAATTACGTTTAATTTATTCCACTTAAATTACTTATCGTTTGCCGGAAATGACGTAAACTGCACAAAAAGAAAGGAAGAAAGAAAAAGTTAGTTTTTAGAACAAACGAGCAGAATATTTTCTCTTATGCACTGCTTGCATCCCCCTCCCCCACTGTCTGTAATTAATAATAAACTATACTTCAAATTTTAAAATGCAGCCCAATGGAATCATAATAACCAGCTAAAGTTGAAGATGTAGCAATAAACGCTACGCCCTCAAAATACGTCTTTACAAGAAATTGGAAATCATAGTTCAAAAAAATATCATGGCAGAAGGATGGAAATGTTGCTTTAATCCCAAGTGAATTCAAAATTCAAAACATTTTGCGTTTTGCTAAAACAGAAGAGGCTCAGGTGGTGAAAAGATGAAACATGCGCACATTTTAAACGTCCTATATCCTGATAACCCATACGTAATCCAATTACATTTCACAATGATTTCTTTTTTGTAATAGGCTTAACATTACGGATTTATTTTCAAACCTGTTTCTTACTTTTTCCATCTCAAAATATTATTTAATAAACTGATTCCCATACGTTAACAGTTAGATAATTTAATGCGTTACTTTTAATTCATGTTTCAATGAATTAATTGCAATAAAATTTAAAAAATAATTTTTACTTTAAAAACGAAATGTTGGAATACTAGTGTTGGAATATAAATTGACGCTGTGGTGCCACGAGTTTGGTAACTCCAAACAAATAGCTGCAATGGTTTCTGTTAGTTGCTGAATGTATGCAGCGGTTGCAATTTTGTTTATTTATTTATTTATTTTTTTAATCACGTATTGTTTTTAGGTACATACCGATAACGTCTTAATGACCCACATTTTACTCACATCGAAAATGTTATCGTTGCCGGTGCAGCAAGTTTATGTCATGTTTGTAATGTTGCAAAAGCAAAATGTTTATTTATGAAAGCAAAGCATCCTTTTGGATATATTATATAATTATATATGGGAAATTATGTTTAAATTTACTACCTAAAAACGCCATGTTCAACGTATACTAGTTGAATAACTAAGTCATAATGTTTTAGTTCTTTTCAAAAATTACTAATTATATTCTTGGCCTCCATTTTGACGGGAAGCTCGGCGGGCTTCCGAGCTGACATTCCAGAAGTGCAGCCACATTCTACAATATTAAATCATTTTCTTCTGCTGTGACTTCAGGATCCTTCTAGAAATTCCCGTGGCATTCGTTGATATTCTAAACTATTCTGGTATTTTTACACTAAGGATATAAATACAGGTTCACGGTGTAGTCATTCAGTGAGTTAGTTAGATTTGAGCAGTAATTCAGTAAGAAGTTGCTTCCATTTTTTCCTACACTTATATTAGACTCAATTACGTTGTGTGGCTCTTTTAGACGAGTACTGTAACTTAAAATAATATAATAACTTTAATATGTAAGAAAATAAAGAAGAATAGGTGTACTTTAAAGCAATATGTACTCAATAAATGTTTATATTTTTACATTCTATATTTTACTAAGTGCAAGTATATTGCTGAGGACTTTTGTCGTAGAATAACTTGAAGAATTTTGAATGAAATAAAGTATGCACGAATGTACGTGTAGTGTTTAATCATTTGTTTGTTCTGCTAAAGTTTTAGTAACCGCACCAAAATAAAAGTACGTGTCAGAAATAAAGTACATTCATATTCTTATTAAGCGGTAAATACACATAAATAAACATGCAATTTTGAAGAGGGTTCCTTTTCCGAATTTAACGTTGCGTTATTAAATACTTTTTTAAAAAATGTTAAAAAAACAAATCTGAGAAATTATTTTTTGCATGACATGCGCTTTAGAATAGGAATTTCAAGCTAAGAATTACAAAATTTGTGACGTTATAATTTATGGCGCAACTGTCGTTTTCATCGTAAAATCGTTTACTCTGACGGCATTCACAGCAAAGGCAACACGACAAGATGCATCGGTCGCCATAGCCTTTTCCTAGTTAAAACAGTTATCAAACTAACAGTGAATATGTATAAGTTCTAAATGACATCATAAAGCTACCGATTTTTTGAGGGAATATAATTTTGAAGTAAGAAATGATGGAATAAAAAGTAGCAATGTGTCAACAGGAAGGTGGTGTTAATTTAGATCCAATGCGCGGCACTGAAAAGCTGCGACAAATTTATCGTTGTCGGAATAGGTGCACATGCCGCGTGACTTAAAATATAGGAACAAATATTTGCACAATGAATCATTACATAATAAGTTAATAAGTAATAATAAAGAAAGGACACAAAGACGGTTAGACATCAATGTCTGATGGATTTACTGTACCAATTAGACATGTTAATCAAAGCACACATTTGCGTAGATATTTACTATTTTTTGTCAAAAAAGAAGCTTTCAGGGGGTCTCTGGAACAACTGAGAGCCCTTTCCGCATGTCTTCACACAATAGAATATTACTTCAATCTTTAGAAGAGAAAACAGGTTACATTTTATTTTAATAGTCCGTTATTGACAGTCCAATCTGGATAGAAGCGCTGTACTTCACCCAGCAGACCCTTAATCGACCTCTGGCATGAGATTTAAAAATGCTTCGTGGCTCCATAAATTAAAATGTACACTGTGAGAGAAAATCTATTGACACATTCTATTTCTTAAAAAGCTAACTGAAGGCTCGTATGAATAACAGCGTACCTAAAACTTCCATTTTGGAGAAATAATAGACAGTAATAAATATTTTTAACTTAAAGTAATGCTTCAGAACTACGCGCTTTACCTGAAATATTATAATCATTAAAACATTTTACTGTGTACAAACTCACATGGGGAGTTTAAAACAGCTGGGCCAATACTGTATAACATCAGATCCCCCTATACTAAATGCCCTCCAATAGCGCTTTAAACCCATACACATTTTGGCCGCAACTTTTTAATTAGAGGGCGCTAGTTCTCTGCTCATAATACTGCTTTTATAAATAGATACATGTGGCAAAGATCAATGAACTGAGTGTTTAAATTACATAAACTATTTAATTTTAAACATATCTGCAAACAAAATCTTCCAAAAAGCAAATTTTGACTTGTCATTCAATGAATTTATTGAAGACAGCACAATACGTTATTCTTAAGTTCTCATATAAAATATGTTTCTGGTAATTCAAATTATAAAATTCTGGAGTCCTTATTTTTTCACTTTACAGGTTATTATATCAAAAAAATTAATAATCTTTCTCTTGGAATTAATTCTTTAATTTGTAGTACATAATCTTTTGGGTAAAACTTTACTTTCGGGTGGCCCTTCGCAAAATTGGCGATTTTTGTTTGGCGCGATTCCTGTTTTCAGTTTTGCAACACCGCTAAGCTTGGCGATCAACCGCGACCAGAACTTGGCGAGAATGTGTATTAAATATTATTCTAAATTTAAATTAAATTGAACTAATTACCGTATCGGTGTATAAATTAAAGAGTGGTATAAAGTTGAAATGTTTATTTGAATCTGTACAACCATCATATTTTTGAATTTTGGCTATAACAATAAGAAACATGAACGTTTCTAATATACGGAAACGAAACATGATCTGTGATATAGAAAATAAAGCATGTTAAAAGAATAAAACGGCAGCGATTTGAAAATAATAAACATTTAAAGTTTCATAAAACACATTGGAGTAAGAAAAATAATAATTACCTTGTCTCGACAAAGCTGCTATCCACTTTGTTCGTAATCTTTCGTCGGAAATTAATTCATGAAAACTGATTTTTTCAGTTTTTGAATTTGAAGAGCAGTACGGCACAACGCAATGCTCCATAACTTTGATTAAAATCTAACTAGTTCTTAAAAGAAATTTAAAGTTAGTACAGTAGGTCATCTGCGCCACCTAGCGGAGAAATTTTCACGACCGTTTTTGCTCTCATATCGGAAGGCATTTAGTATAGGCTGATAATATATATATGATTTTGGTCTTACCTCGCGGAATAAACCGGAAAAGTTAATGGTTTAATTTTTGTTCTATATTTCATTTTGACTTACCATTCCAGATTACATTTGCGTGTTTTTATAATAAAAAACTAAGTGTTTCGCATGTGATAAACTAAAAATGAATTATTATTTTTTAATGTCAGAAATACTTGATGAAAAGTTTAGACTTTTGATGAGTTTCTGGTATTTATGTATTTACTTGTAAATCATTCAAAGTTGGAAATTATGCCAAGGTAACGGTTCGAAATTTTGTTCTTTGTTTTACTTAATGCTAATTCATTAGTTTTGTTTCACATTTTAAATGATTTTACCTGTTCGTTTTTTAAATCAATAATTGTGAGAAAATATGCATTGATATTTACAAGTTAACTTGTAAATTGTTACTGAATTAATCATGTCGAAAAGCTGTCCATGATCCAAAAAGCTCGTTCTTATTAGTTTTTTTTTTTTTTTTTCTGCGACAGCTTTCGTTCTTTGAGCTCTAAAACTTAAGTGACACTATCTTTTTTTTTCACCCCATACCTCAAACCTTTTCTTGACACTTCTCCAAACTTTTCCTAAGAACATTTTTCTTTTCTTCGTTTTCTGATTCATTTTTTGGGTATGATTAGAGTGGTTTACTCATTTAATATCAGAAAGTTGGCAGCTTTTTTTTCCCCTGGTAAGAGTAGTATCAATACCTCTCAGATATTGCTTACCTTCTGGTTGTGAAAGAGACTGCAACTTTGAGGTTTTATTTTTGAATTTTTCTTTTACAAATACCAAAAAATGTGTTGGACCAAAATATATGTTAAAAGTTAACAATTTATCAAATTTGAGCAACAAAGGGCTTAAGTTTAGTAGAAATCGTTCTGGTTAATCTATATATAAATGCACGAAAACAAAACAGTTAAGAACCATTTCTCTTCGGTTTTTTAACCGCATATCGTTTTTTTTTTTTTTTTTTTTTTTTTTTTTTTTTTTTTTTTCGTTGTTGTTTTGTAGATATTGACGAGTGTAAGTGATATCAATAAAAAATTTAAAACACAGTTCATTATTAATTATTTCGCCTTTTCTTTTGTCAGTCAAGTCTCATTTATAATTGTAATGCTATATTGTTATAGATAGCAGATGGCAACATCTCTTGGTTGTGTAAAATATTAGGTAACAAAAAAAAATATATCACTCACTGTTAAAAAGAGTTTGTTGCCATTAATCAGTAATATTAAAAGCAATTATAATAAAAAGTTTGAGTGAAGGCTTCTGTGAAACAATAAAGTGAAAAATAAGAATAGGGTATGGAAGCAAACATTTCAGTTTATCAACTGCCACTCAACTTAGTACGACGCCGGCAGAAGTACAAGCGGCTACATTTATAATCGCAATAGGCCCTGACAGGGGTGACATTTGCTGTAAGGGAAGATGATGCAAATAAACTATATAATCGCCAAATTTGACGAAAAATACTTAAATAATTATATAAATGGCATAATGCTTTTAATGCTAAATTAATTTTTGGTTGAATTCGACCGTTAAGTGAACTCTAGTATTCAATAATACTTCTAAAGTTTTCATAGCTCAAATTATTGCCTATAGTCGGGGCTCAAACTCCTTTCCTTTCTTGTATTTACTGCTATAAATTGTTCTCTAGGTTACGCTATTTTAGAACATTTCAACGTCCCGAAGTTGCATTTGAGGACAGCAGGACAGACTACCCTTGCAAACAGAATTGTCCTTTCAAACCGGGATGTTTGATGGTCGCCTTAGTCAAAGGGTTCATGATGTCAAACTTGCCAAGAGATACGAGAGGAACATATCTAAATCAAATATACAAACAACGCTATTTTCTTGAATGAATTGAAAAAGACAGTACTTATATTCCATGCATCGACAGTTTAATGTCAGTTCACTACGCTATTCAATGTATAATTGGATCACACAAATTATATGCCATTTTGACGCTTGTTGTTATACTATGAAGAAGGTTATTAGCTGTTTTGCTACAAACTACGTTGATAAAAATTTGAAGCTTGCTGATGAAAGAAGTTATTATAATGTAGCGCTCATAATATTTCTCGTAATGCGTGGAGAAAAGAACAGCATCCAAATGAAACTTGGGAAGAAATGATTCAAAGGATGTCAGTTAGAAATGAAACAGATAAGCTTTGGAAAACCAAATTCCTTCAAATCAAGGTCAAAATAGCCTAAAATCGTGTTAATTCATAAAATGTTCATGTAAATACTATTTAGGAGGTATGACTGAAATGCGCGAGTTTTGATGAAAGACCTTTGAATATCAGGGCTGTGGGATACATTCGGAATCTCACCAAACTTCTGACACTGTGTGAAATCTATGTATATCATGTTAACAGATATATATTTGTTTTTGATTCCAAAGAGTTGTGCGAAATACAAAAAGTTATTTTTGACAGAGAACCGATTTTTCCCATGAAGCTGCTCTAAAATAGTTTAGTTTGTAGTGAGCGAGCGAAGCGATCCGAAGGAGTTGCATAAGCAGTTCCGTGGGTTGATGAGCGATTGCGAGCAGGAGCGGGAGCACACTAGCTGTTTAAAAAGAATACTTTTAAACCAAGATAAACCAAAGTTTGTTCAATCGGCGAAGCCTCAAAATGCTAAAAATTGATAAGAATTTCATTTTTGACGTGTATGTGAAATAGAAACAATGCAATGCAAAACCAAGTATCTGCTCCCTAGGCACGATTGGCGTCTGAATATAATAATAACTAACACTTTAATCTCTGAATATAGTAATACTTAACACTACTCCAATTGAGATATAACTTACAATTTTGTTTGAATTGTTGGGTACTCGAGAAATACTCTTAGCGAGAAAAACGTTCGATTGCTCTATCCCCCCTTGGAGCGAATGGCGCCAAAATTTAATCATCACCATATAAGGATGAACCAAATTTCGTTTAATTCCATTCACTAAGTCTTGAGTTACAGCGACCGCAAAAAATTAATAAAATAAACGATTCTCCCCCCCCCCCCCTCTTTAGAGTGAATAGAGCCAAAATGTAATCAGAACGTGTTCCTATTGAGGTCCATTTTATATTAAATTTTGCTCGAATTGCTCCGTTACTTTTAGAGATAGCACTCACGCTAATCGAGAAAAACGTTCGATTGCTCCGCACCCTTCGAATGGATTCGTGCCACAAAGTATCAAAACCAGTTTCCATCAGTGTCCTCTTGTGCACCAAATTTCATTCGATTCCATACGTTACTTTTGCTGCCACAAGAAAAATAAGAACTAACCAAATACAGACGTATAGACAGACAGACATTTTCTAAAAGTGGTCAAAAGGGTTTTAGTACACCTCAGCGTAAATCTGTTGAAATTCCAAAATTTTCACGAATCCAATACTTTCTTCTATATATTGCACATAGAGGAAGAGGAAAGTCAAATGTAACCGATCAAGTTCCTTCCTTTAAATTAGGCAAAAAGTAACCAATTGCGGACGACTTTTTAAGACGGCTGGCGACCTAAAATTTTAATAGGTCGCCTGGCGATATTCTTTCTATCTCCTCTTTTTTGGATCAAGAGTGGTGTTTAAGATTTCATTACAAATTAAGAGTAAGGGGAGAAAGAAACTGTTATACAACTTTTTCTCCATTACTCTCAGACACATATAATAATCATTTAATTTTAATCAAGTCTTCAGCTCTAAAAGTTAAAAAAAAAAAATTCTTTAGCATTGAAAATTTATGAATGATCAGAATCTTTGCTAAATACTCATAATTTTACAAAAAAAGTAGGTACTAAATGTGAATGTAACTGAATTTTAAATGTAAAGTATAACTCTTACAAAATTCTCTTACATGTTATACGTCCACAACGTGACCAGATACTCTTTTGAAATTTATGGTCTAAAATAATACTTGTAAAATATTATCATTTATAAGAAATATTTACACGATTCATGAAATAAAAGTTCATGTAACACAGACCCGTCATTTCCATATTTTGCTGTGAGGGGATGGGGTGGAATGGCATGCTTATTACACTCTCAGAAACGCATGCTCAAATTTCACGAAACTTTCGTCGTATTTGACGAAATGACTTCGTGAAAAATGCTCTGATTAAACATTTCGTCAAATTGACGAAATTTGTTTCGTCATACATTTGACGAAATGAATTTCGTCAAAAACTAAAAAATATTTCGTCATATACGTTTCGTCAAAAACAACGAAATTTTAGTCACTTGTTTCATCATTTAGTTGATGAAACAGATTTCGTCAAAAACGACGAAATTTTACTCGCTTGTTTCGCCGGGTCTATTTGATGAAATACATTTCGTCAAAATGACTAAACTTTCGTCATTTCGATTCCGCATTAACTAGTCTTTTAATTTCGTCACTTTTTATTTCAATTTCATCAAAAAGGAAAATATTTCGTCATTTAAATTCGTGAATCAAAAAAATTTCGTTGTATTAAAATACTTTTAAGTATGTTTTTGCTATTTGAGCACGTCATGGAACTTTAAATAAAATCTTGAATTTATTTTTTTAAGAAGGCAATTTGATATTTCTAGTAAATTAAGGCTTCAAATAATTACACTGAAAATTTTCGATTTTTTGAGTTGCGGTATTAATTGTTGAAATATGTACCATTCATTTTAAATAAATGTTCTAAAGGTGACTTAAACAAAAAAAATCATATTGAAAAATATTTTACCATCAGAAATTTTAATTCTTTTTACACAAGCACTTTAAAAAAATTTTGTATCGTACAAGCATGCCATATTATATAAGTTTAAATTTCTTTTATTTTAAGTTAATTGTAACAGAAATTTCTCACACAATTGCATTTTAACATTTTTACGTTCCAAATAATTTAAAAAGTTAGCATTACTTTCAAATTGAGCATTTTGCTGACAGATAAAAGCAATTTAAAAATGCTTTTTATTATTATTTTCCCCTCATAACCCTGCAAGCAATGAACTATCAATTTGTCTAAGTTCTGTATACTAATTCATTCAGAAAATTATTCAATTAACTTAAAAAACTTAGTTTCATTGATTTAGTTATATGTATGTATGAATTTGTCACACGAAGAATTGCTTTTTAAAGGTTTTGAAACCTCATAAAAAGTAGCTTCATATTTAAAAGAAAAAAAAAAAAAAAACCAGCAAATAATGATAAAATTTGACATTTATTACGTTGGCAAACATTTTTCTAGCCCATATGGAGCATTACAGCAAAGCTGAAATTATGGTATAAGCATGTAAATGCTAGAAACATGTATAGAGCACAAAAAACACAATTGAAATTTAAAAGAAAGGAATTCAAGCCATAAATTAGGGGAAAGCATGTTCATGATTAACTAAATTCTTCAGGGTCTCAGGACTCTTTAAAAAATAACTGTATGTACAAAAATTTAACTGATATTCAAAAACATACCCCTATTAAATAAATTACACATCTGAAACTTTTACCATAGGATAAGGATGTAATATAGGTATATATGAGGTTTTCTTCCCAAATTTTGACATGATTTATAGATTAAAAATAAATAAATAAAACTTTTATACACATTATAATTGAAGCAGATTACTTTGGATATTATTATCGTTACGAGGTTAATTATGCAGAAGAAATATTTTAAAAATACTTTTATAATTGAACCCCTTTTACTTTCCAAAGTACTTTAAAAATTTAGTTCAGTAACCCCTCGCTATATTGGGCCTCGTTAAATCACTCTTTCGGATATACCGCCCTTTTTCTTTGTCTCCCAAAATTTTAGCTCTCGAAAGTAAAAATATTGCATTTCTCAGTATAGCCCCTTTTCCTTAATTAAACAAAGCAATTCAACACAAAAGTTTTCCTTTCTTCTGAATTTGCTGCAGCTAAAAGCTGCAACAATTCTCCGCCCCCCCCCCCCTTACATGCCTGCAGAATGATTCTACTCAAAAAAGTTGATGTTTTACTTGACATTTCTTTTTGTATTGATCCTAACGCTCATTGGAATGAAAGAGGCAGATTCTTAATAGCAAATAAAACAGTTTAGTTTTTGTCGTGAACCGGAACTGTCCCACGCATCTGAAATATCCCCCTCTTGACCATTACCTACTCGATGCTCTTGACCTCCGACCTCGGCCGAAGGGGTCTTGGAGGGGGCGGGGAGAGGCGTGGAAGAGAAGAATCCAAAAGGGGGACTTGCTACCGAGATTGTCCGGAGAGCGGACGCGAAAAACCTTGCTCTTATCCAAGATGTTGTAAAAAGACTTGTTGTATATGTATATTATGTAGATAGTTGTATTGTGTCCCATCATCAGTATGTGTTTAATAAATGTCTGGGACTGAATATCGTTTCATCAATTTTACATCGAGTCGGGAAACCATCCCAGTATGGAAAACGCACCCAGCAGAATCAAATATACCGCTCGGACACTTTTCATATTAATCTCAGGAGTGAGAGACGAGAATCTCACACAATAAAAGAGAGAGATATTCACTACATTGGTGGCTGCGGTGTGGATTGGTTTTGCCGACGAAGATGTTTTGCTGCCAGTAAAGCTGAAGGGGAAATTGATTCCCTCTGTTGAGAAGAATGCCGCCCATTAACGGAGAGGAATGCCACCCATTGTAAGGAGAAGTACCAGCCGACGAAGGAGGAATGCCCGTATGCAGACCGTGAAAACTTTGGTCTATTAAGGAAGCCCATCTTTACCAAAGAGGAGCACCGTCCGAAAGGAAAAGTGGATTGCTGCCCATGGAACCGCTGCCGATGGACCCGACGCCCAGTGAACGTGAAACGCCGATGTCCGCAGAGAACGTCGACGGCTGAAAGTGCGCCGTCCTAGTGTGTGAATTGTGCCCCAAGAAATCTGATGTGTTCAAGATTATCCGCTGTGCTGTGTCCTGCAATCGTCAGGGGTGAGTGGCATTTGCTTCTGGTCTGCTTTTTGCAGGGAAAAAAGTTGCTTAAACATCTTGCTATCTTTCAAAATATGGTACAAATTGTTTAGTTTTTCATAAAATTACTGATATAGAGGTTAATTTTTCTTTAGAAGGTTAGCATGATTAATTTTGATCTGATTGATAGACAAGTAATGTTTTATGCATGGCCGATTAAATTAGTATGGTTAAAAATTGGTATTATTTGTTTGAAAAATTTTAATTTAATGATGCAGATAAATTATTGTTTAATTTTGTGAATTGTCGCTTATGAGTTGAAAAAATATTAATTAGTATAGGATTACTACTCATATTCATAAATTATTTTGAAATTTTGTTGGTAAATGCATTTAAGATAGTGGTTGCTTTAAAGCTCTGTTTGCGATACGTGTTGATTTATGTCAAAAGGAGTAAAAATGCCCTTTCTCTTTAAAAGCAAAAAGGTAGATCTGATTAGCTTGGCAGAAGAATTAGGTTTACAGGTTGCATCTACGATTACAATCAAGCTAATAAAGCTTATTTCGGGATCTGACGATTTTAAAGAGGATGAGGAGAGGGTGAAAAATATCCTGGGAGTTATAGTGAAACATCGGTTAGAAAAAGAGGAACGCGAACGAAAAGAACGATCTGATAAGGAGGAGCGCGAGCGAGAAAGGGAGGAGCGCGATCGAAAGGAATGGTTAGAAAAAAAGGAGCGCGATCTAAATGAGAGATTAGAAAAGGCAATGAAAGAAATGGAACAACGGATTGAAAAGGCAAGGAATGAAATGAAATCGCGGATTGGAAACGTAAAAATAAACCAACAAGTGATCAATGTGGGGGACGGGGGGATTTCCGATAGAGGGGAAAATCCAGAGGCAGAGAAAGAATTGTCATCAGGGCAGACGGTGGCTGTTTCTCAGAAAGAAAGGGGCCGAGAAGATAACACGGGAATTGTGGAGCGAGCAGAGGCGCAGGGGGAACGAAGCGCCGAGGGAAGTACAATGGCGGACCATTTCCTGCAAAAGCAAGAGTTGGGCGGAAGGCTCGCGGAGGGGTGGAATAAGGTCCAGTTAGGAAAAGGGTCATCGGGAGTTTTAGGTGAAAAACTCAGGAGAGCCACTGTCGTGTTAAAAGCGGAAAAGTTAAAAATGATAAAGGAGAAATGCGCTGAAGGCTCAAAGGGTCTTATGGAAAATAAGAAGGATAATTTCAGAAGGGAAAATCTGGATTATGGTGAAATAGATTTGAGTGAAACATGTTTGCCTATATTTGGATCAGATTTAACTCATGAACGTAGGAGTAAAGACGAGGGAAATATGTCGCTGGTGGGTCGGATTATCAACCGGGAAAAGTGTCAGGACAAAGTGCCGTTCAGGGGCCGGAAGGGAAGTGTCCAGGGCGAAGTGCCGCTGGAAGGTCAGATTAGATATCAGGGCAAAAGGCAGTTGGTAAATCTGGAAAAGGACAAACTGATGCATAAGGGCGTAATGCCGTTGGGCGATCAGTTAGTTGAGCTAGGAACGGCGAGGGGTGATAGGTCAAAATGTCAGGGCAAAATGCAGCTGACAGACCGAGGACATTGCCAGGGGAAAGCACCGCTGGTGGGTCCGGTTAAGGACAAGGAATCCGGGGATAATGAGTCGTCAAAAGCTCACAAGGTAGGGCAACGAAAATTCCAGGACATAGAAAACCACGGGTTAAAAACTCTTAAGTTTCGAAGTCGAATGGGATCCGGAAAATTTTCTGGAAAGATTCGGGAATCTGATTTAATAGGAGGTAGATGGGGTTTTCAAAGAAAATCACAGAAGGTCTTAGGTAGGGCCAAATTCCGGTGGGAGGCAACAGGTAGAAAGGAGTTTAAGTAATTGCGGGAATTAATTGGGCCGGATAAATGCTTGGGAGCTATGAAAAATTTAAGTAATCCTGAGGTAAACTTACAAGTGGATCTTAGATTTTTGAGACTGGAAGGAAATGAAAGTGGGGAAAACATTTTTTGAAAATATAGACTTTCATTTTGAGTTAAAATTTTGTTATAATGAGATAACGGGAGTAGTTTATTTCCTTCCGAGTAACGAAAGAGAAAAAGAGATTCCACGCACAGCTGTCCGAAAAGGGGGAACATGAAAGGGGTCCGGTTCTTCCGAAAGAAAAGGAAGAATCGCTGGAGGATAAAAATCTTGGGCATTGCAGAGTCAGAAGACGAAAACGCCGCAAGGATAGTAATAAGACGAGGAGAAAGGAGATGAAGAATAGGAGGGTCGTCACTGCTCCAGTGTATATGATTCACTGTGATGATAGTCAAATGTTGGACGATGGAAGGGAGATAGGAAGCAGTGTTCTTTTGCTGTCCCACAGATACAGCTGGGCAGTGCGGGAACCGCTAATGAGTTTCGGAAGTGTTTCGGATACGGGGGTGTAAAAGGACCCAAGTTTTGCGATAATAGAGCTCGAAAGAAATGGAAGCTCTAATATACTGAGGACAGCGGTCATTCGGAAAAATAGAGAGGAAGAATATCTTCCTCGCTTGGTTCAAATTTCGAGTGCGGAAAGAGGGGAGTTCCATGATGGAAATAAAGGGGAGAATAGTTTCTCCACGAAGAGTAAACGAAGTTTTCGTAGGAAGAAGGAAGATGAATCGAGAAATCGGATACGGGGTGAAAGGAAGGGAAAAATGTGTGGAAATTTTGTGGTCAATGCTCGTTGCAAGCAAATCGTAGTATTAATGGGTGAATTGAAACTGATAGGGTTTAAATTAGGAATTGTTTTAGGAGTAGGTGACGCCTTAAGGTTGTCAAATCTAAGATTTGAGAATACCGGTATCGATGAGATAGGTCAACTATTTTATCACGATAGTTATGATTAGTTAGAGTTAATAATAAAGGAAATAGGGCGGACAAAATGCTGATGAATTTATTTGTCTATCGATAAAGATTTTTTGGAAAAAACGAATTTTAATGGCTTGTATTTGTGCTATGCTTGAAATACGTTAATTATGTACATGAGTTTCCGTATGTCAAAATTTTTAAGAGTGTAAAATTTTAAACTGAGATTTGGAAAAGTTATGTGCATAAAAATTTAAGAATTTTGGAAAGGATCAATGCTTTTAATGGCATTTTTTTGTTTGTGTGCTATTTTTAGGAAAAAATTTATGTCATTGTTTAAAGGTAAAGTTTGAAAATGATTTTATATTTTGGAAATTAAAGTAAAAAGGGTGTGGGTAAAGATGTGAAAATTGTAGAGGGATGTAGAAATTATGTTTAGAGCATGATTTGTAATGCTACTAGGTATTCTAGTGAGTTATGCCTTGTATTTTTTTTCTGTGCATAAATGTTTTTTTTTGGTAATTAAATATCCCTGCAGATAGCAACTTAAGTGTGTTATTTTAATTTTTGGAAGCAATTGCCATCTTGCCTTGTGTGTTCACATGTGCTGTTTAGAACTGAAATTAAGTGTGTGTTCACGTGTGTTGTTCAGGAAGTGGAATTAAGTTTGGTTCACGTGTATTGTTTAGAAAGTGAAATTAAGCCCCTATAAAAAGAGGCTAATTTTCCTTCTTGGGTGGGGCGTGTCGTGAACCGGAACTGTCCCACGCATCTGAAATATCCCCCTCTTGACCATTACCTACTCGATGCTCTTGACCTCCGACCTCGGCCGAAGGGGTCTTGGAGGGGGCGGGGAGAGGCGTGGGAAGAGACGAATCCAAAAGGGGGACTTGCTACCGAGATTGTCCGGAGAGCGGACGCGAAACACCTTGCTCTTATCCAAGATGTTGTAAAAAGACTTGTTGTATATGTATATTATGTAGATAGTTGTTTTGTGTCCCATCATCAGTATGTGTTTAATAAATGTCTGGGACTGAATATCGTTTCATCAATTTTACATCGAGTCGGGAAACCATCCCAGTATGGAAAACGCACCCAGCAGAATCAAATATACCGCTCGGACACTTTTCATATTAATCTCAGGAGTGAGAGACGAGAATCTCACACAATAAAAGAGAGAGATATTCACTACAGTTTTATTTGCTATTATTGTTAAGAAAGTTGTCATTACGTAAGATTAAACTCAAGTTTTTACGCTGACACTCAATTTACTTGTACTTTTGGATTTATTTCTAACGGCATCGGTTATATCGCGCATTCGGATATATCGTGCTTTTTCTGTCCCCCGACAAGCGCGATATAACGAGGGGCTACTGTATTTCTTAATCACTTCAAAGTTACATACTTTCATGTTAGGTAACATAAGCTCTACAAATGTTTATTACTTTCATTCTCAAAATCCTGTATGCAATAAAATGTCAATTTAAAAACCTGTTTAATTTCTGTTTCTTTATAATTTAAGAATTAAGATTTTTTAAAGACACATTTAATAGAAAAGAAAAAAAGTGATATACACACCTATATAAAACTGCAAAGAAAAAAAGGGATATACACACCTATATAAAACTGCATCTCAATATAACTTACAACACCACCTGATGCATGAAATTGATTATATATTGTAGCTACAAAATGGAATGAATTACTTTATTTTTTTGGATTTTTGGAACGAATCAGCGAAACAAATGTTTTGCACCTGCTTCGTTCGCTTCAGCTGATGTTATCTTTTCTTGCTATTGTTTACAAGGGGCCGTTCATAAATGAAGTCACGCTTTTTTCAAGTACATTTGAATCCCCTCCCCCCTTTTTACAATATGTCACTCTTTAGAGGACCCCCCTGCCCCTTTGTCACGTGTCACGCTATGTTGCATAATGCATGATGTCACACTTCTTGTTACCCCCTCCCCTCCCCTTGTCACAATTTCACGAACCCGCTTCCCCCTCGAAGCGTCAAATCATCTATGAATGATCCCTAATTATAATCTAATTATTTATTATTACAGAGGAACCATGTGAAAGGAGGTGTGCATTTAGCGAGATCGAAATTTGTTCCGCCACTTTCCTTCCTTTCTTTTTTCTTTCTTTTTAGTTTAATTTTGGTTGTGCGAACAAGTGATAGATGAGTCTTTACTGTGGTACTGCTTTCAATAAATTACGGATGGGTGCAGGCGTGTGATCGGTATGTTTTTCGCTTGTACCGTTTAAGAGCCCTTCCCGTATTTTCTCAAATTTCAGCAAAATTCAGGGGGCACTTATTCGGTATTCTACGGTATAAAAATGCCTTTTCAAGTATACATTTCATAATTTTATTGCACTCCTCATCCAGGGAGTAATGGCGTCATCCTTATCGTGGTCGTTCTTGCTTTCGTTGCTTCGTTCGTGATCGTTCTTGCTTTCGTTGCTTCGTTCGTGATCGTTCTTGCTTTCGTTGCTTCGTTCGTGATCGTTCTTCTTTCGTTGCTTCGTTCGTGATCGTTCTTGCTTTCGTTGCTTCGTTCGTGGTCGTTCTTGCTTTCGTTGCTTCGTTCGTGATCGTTCTTGCTTTCGTTCTTACAATGCGGGATAAAAAATAATAATCGGTGTAAACAATTAAAATTTTCGGGAACATATCTAAATATTAAGAAGTATTCGCGGGGCAACTCCAGGGGTGTCGCGGGCCATAGGTTGTGCATCCCTGCTTTAGACAATTGCTAACTTCAAATAATAGTAAATCGAAAATATGGTAAATTTAGAAGTGAGTACAAGATATGGTAAAGTTAAGAAATAAAAAGTAAATCACAAAATATGATAAAGTTAAGTAATATCAAAAAGTAAACAAAATATGGTAAAGTTAGAAAACATGAAGCTTCAACATTACATTACACATTGAATTTCAACTACAAATTGCATTATTTATGCATTTTTAATGCTACCAGAAAGAGTTATATTACATTGATAAACGGTATTCAGTTACTTGGTTAAAGTGCAACTCGGTATGGTGCTAATTTTAGTAGTACTTTTTCTGGTAGCATTAACAATGCTCAAGAAATAAAACTTTTAGCAACAATTAACAAACGATGCTTAAGAAATATAAATAAAATGATAAGAAAGTGAAAGTATGAAATACAATAGTTAAAATTTATAATGATCCACTCTGAAGTGCCTAATTTCAAAAGGCTAATTTCACTCGCAGTTATTGGATATATTATTTTTTGAAACTGACACACAATTCTTTCAATTTTGGGATTCAAATCCCCATTATTTTAGCTTTGAAGATACAATATCCATTTTATGATAATAGTCGACAGGATGGCGTAGTGGTAAGGCGCAGGCCTCGTACACCCATGATCGTAGGTTCAAACCTGGCCCAAGCCGGTGGATTTCCAAGATGCAGATAAATGTCTTCGCCCATGTCGTATGATCATGCGGCATGTAAAAGATCCTTTAAGTAGGTATTTGGCTTGGATACTCTCTGCTAAATTAAATTCCTAGTTCAATCTGCATCAACGAGAGCTCAGATGCCGCAATCTAGGGGAAACTGAGCGTCCAACTTCTTACTGTAATAATGGCATCCGCCGACAGTGGTGCTACTTGAAAGAATGGAGGCCGATCACTGGGTAATGCACTAGGTCTGCAAAATGGTTAGTTCCATATGCAGCCCCATTTGAAACAATATTTTTAGATAATAAAGCACTGCACGAAAATTCACGAACCAACCTGCTTAAGAAAAGAAACATTTCAAAATAAATAGAAAATTGAACAAGTGATAAATAATAGAGACAGAATAGTTAGGGGGAAAATCCTTGGATATTCAAAATTTGGAGTATTTTTTATTTTTTTCATTAAGGTAGAAGATAGATTCAAAGAATAATCACCTATTTTACAAAATTTTTCATAAAAACAATTAAGATAAATTATGCAAATGCACTACAGTCAATCAGGGTAACTTTGCACCACAAATACTCGATTTTTATTCGTTTCACTGATATTTTAAAAATGTCATTGTTATTATTAGCATAAACGTAAAGAACAACTCAAAAAGTATTGTGTAGTTATTAAAAACTAAGAAATAATAATTACAAAAATCATCAAAAATGAATCATGGTTCAAAATTACCATGACATTTAGGGTAACTTTGAACCACACCGGGAAAATCATAAGAAATACGCTGTTTTAATAAAAGTATTATATTTATGCAACATTGAAACAGAATTTTTTCAAAAGAAATACTTAAAAACTCACCATTTTTGTTCTTTAACATCACAAGTTTTTTATAATGTATGATATTGCATGAAATGTTACATGAAAAAAGAGTAGAAGAAGGGAAACATCAATATTCAGGACAAAAATCCACATTTTTAATTTATTCAGGAAAAAATGTTGCAGAAAACAATTTTCAATTATTTAAGTTAATATTTCCATACAAGTATATTAATTAAAACAACTATTTAAAAAATCAAATTAAGAGTTGGAGATCATAAAATTTCTATTACCCGCTGGAGTAATATCTTATGGAGACAATATTGTAAAGGCATCTTCTTGTTCGTACGTCAAATCATCACTGGTGGTCATCAAAATTAAAAATGATACCTTGAAAAAATTAATACCATAATCAATTCACACATTTTTAAAAATATCACTTTAAAAATCCTTTTTTTATTCATACACATACTAATCAGCAATTTAATGATAGTAATTTGTAAGCAAAAATTATACGAAAACAAAAGTAATAGTATTATGCACTTTGGAAAGTGCCTATATTATATTATATTTTCTTCATTTAATTTAAATATCACTCAAGTATTCATTCATATGCACACTATATACTAACAGAATATTTTCACATGTTTTCAGTGTACATTTCAGTGTCACAAATCCTATTATTTAAATTTAATGGAATGTCTAGTTATGTATATGCTTCTTTACAATATAATTATATGTTTTTATAGTCAAACTAGATAAATACATTAAATATATTCTAATAATGTTATTTGCAAACATTTGTTATATTCATAAAAAGTAGAAATAAACATTTAGTTTGTATGTAGAATACATCCAAAATCAGTAAACTAATCTAAGACCACAGAGTAATCATAAACCAGAGACACATCTTAATGTTAATTCCTTGTAGTCAAAAACTGCGTTCAGCGCCCCCACGGAGAAAAACAGGAACTTCTTTTGACGGTTTTGCTGTTACTTTAATTGTTGTCCCTCCCCATTCTTGGCTATTACGGTTATTGACGTCACCCCTATAACCATTACTCATTTCTTTTATTTGAATAATTGTCAGTAATTTTTATTAAACTGGACGGTTTTGGAAAACTGCTTCTATTACTTTGAAATTTTGCTTCGTATAAATAAAATGCCATTTCTACTAACGACTTTAATTTTCTAACCGACATTTTTTAAAAATTGATTTCAAAATACTCTTCCCTTTTCTCCCTCCCCGTTTTATAGAATTAAACTGCAACTATAAGACGTATTTCACACTGATATTTCGTATCACATTCATAATTAAAATAACCCTTTAAAAACATATTAATCTATTTCAGAATTCTAAATATTTGTTTGCCCTTTTCTTGTTTTTACTTCGCCTAGCATTTTTTTTATTGACTCGGTTTCTTTTAATTTTGGTGATACAGTATTTTATTCTATACTTCTAAAACCTATAGCTTCGCATGAATCTTATAATAGTTTTTAAGATTACCATCTTGTTTTATTCAAAGTACTTATTGTTCTTTTTGAATTAAAAATGACATTAAATATTATACAAAAATATCTAACAAATCGGGTACTTTTCCGTTTCGGGTGGGCTGGTGATGGTTATTATTATTTTTTTTAGCCAAATCAATCTACTATATCATTTTTAGGTTGCCGTTGGCGATGTTTAAATATTTTTCGCAAAAACAAACTCCACAAACTAAACAAATTGATTAAGGGGAAAAAAAAAAGTATCGCCAACCCCCTGAATCGGAAAAACCAAAAATTGGAGCAGAAGTTTAATCATAAAACAATCAACAATACACATAAAAAATCTTTATTTAAACTCTCTATGTAGTAAGACAAGGTGCACAATTATAAAAATCAATAAAATATATCTTGTTAAATAAAGTCCAATATAAAAAGATAAATAAATTAAGCATTAATTTTCAACAGACAAAAATGAAAGTATAGAACATGTTCTAAATAAGTTCAGTTAAATATATTTGGTATCAAGAAATTCTTAAGTTAGATATTATTTTAAAAAGTAATCCTTTCTAAATACCGTAAATAAACTTCAGCGTTGAAAAATATTCAGCAAATGACGAACAAAAATAATGAAAGTGCAAAAATGATTCAATCTGAAAGAGCTACCAACTGCAAATGAGCGAACCGATTCTGAAGAAATATGCAATTTCCTTTCAAAACAAAGATAATATCGTCGTAGAGGAGACATGAGTTAAACTTCAATGCGAACTCTTGTAATTTAGTTCATGTTTTCCCCGTGTTGCGCTACTGAAATCGACACTACAAAACGGCTTGAGAGTTGACCCTCTGGTTTATGATTACTCTATGTCTAAGACTAACTTTGAGCCGGCTCAAAGTGACCCTGTGAATGGAATAAAATTTCAATGTCTTGATTGTTTGATATCTTACTAAATATTACTGAATAAATAATCAAAGATACTAAAAAATTCACTATATTTAGAAGATAAAATGGTAAATTAGTGTAATGTTACTTACTCTTAAAGAATAATAAGTTTTCAACAACTTTTAATAATCAGCATTCCAAAATATCTTTCAAGCTGTTACTTTTGAACTAATGAATTATACAATTAGCAGTGAACAGTGTTGCTATTTTTTTTACTAAAATAAATAGAGGAAAAGTGATTTCATAACCTTGCCAGGAGAGTAGCACTGAGTGTGTTCTACAGTTTCATTTGAAGTCAAATATTCTAAAAAACATGGTGCAAAGTTACCCTGATTGACTGTATATAAATTGATTGAAGGTTCAACAAGTTTAAACTTTTGTTAATTTGAATAACAAAATATGCATTTTTAAAGGTTTAAAAAATTATTAAAACATTGCAGTGGGAAATTTAAAATTATTATTTTTGTTTAAATTTTTACGCGTTATACAGTACGATTCCCCATTTCCCACTTGGCCAAATAGTAAAGCAACGGCAAACTTAGTTAGGCCTAACAGTACGTTGATAAATATTAATTCAATAATATATAGTTATTAAATTACAAGTATACAATCACAGATCCTTACAATTCTAAAAATACTAACCTCATAGTACTTTTTCGATCAGATCTCACCAGCATCAGCATCAACATCCACCAAAGAGCTTGCATCACATACACGGCGATGTTCGAAGCTTCTAAAGCGCCATTTTCTTTGAGGGATGAAACATTTCGTCAAATTTTTGAGAGCGTGAGTTTCGTTAAAAGCCACGTGATCACTTGAGGAAAGAATCGTTGAAAATGACGAAATTGCCTTGACGATTCAGGAATCGTCAAAAATGAGCGTTCTATTTCTGAGAGTGTACCATTCATCAAAAATGATAAGTGTCAAGATGAGAGAACTTAAAAATTCCTGTCACAATTTGTTACTTATACTCATGTTTTCACTATGCAAACCACCCCCCCCCCCAAAAAAAAAAAAAAAAAAACTATCATTTCTTATAAGCTCAGGTCACTTAAAAATTCTTTAATTTCATTTTCATGTTGATCGTAGATTTCAGAGCGATTTTAGCGTGGGTTATTATTTTATTTCACTCACTGACTAACCGCCGTATTCACCGTCAACTCTAACCTCATGGTTTGACGCGAAACCGGTCTCCAACCTGAAGTTACCGCGGATTTCCTATTCACCATCAACTTTGACTACGCGCAAACAGGTTCCCGAAACCATGCCAGGTCGAGTAACTCAACCAAGCTCCAGAGCAAAGTTAAGGTTTGAGCGCATGCGCAGTACATGTAAACATTAGCAATGGCGGACTGGATGTTGCGAAAATTGGAATATGTTGAGATTTTAGAGCTTTCTTCGCTTTACACGATCTTGAATTTCTGAAGAGGCCTTACAAAAAATACAACTTTAGAGTTGTTTTAATTTTATTAACTAGTATTGTTCAATGATTTCTTTGTCACTTTTGTGTGTTTCCGATAATGTTTTTCTCTCGGGAGCTATTACTTCATTAAAGATTTTGAAACTTTATCATGATTCCTAATTGAACAGAAATACCAAACAATGGGGGGGGGGGGGGTAATATATCTTTAGTATTTTTATTTAATTATTTATTTTTCTCTCTCCTTGTTGCTTTTTGATATAATTTTATTCTACTTTAAAGTGTACATGTATATACTGAACATTTAACATGCGTCCTGATTTTTTTTGCCAAGGTTACTTCTGGGCCTGCGAAGTTCATGTGGAATATTTTGATTTATGTATATCGAATAAAATAAACTTGTTGACCTTTACCATGTGTTTTATGTCATTGACCAATTTACATTTGCTTGTATATTCTTTTCTTTTTTTTTTTTTTAATTTAACAAAGGTTTTGAATATGTGAAAAGCTCCTTTAAAAAAAGAAGACATATGAAATGAATCCATAATGCTAATGGCAGTTTTGTGTTTAAAGGTAAACTGCAAGGTTTTTGAAAAAGTCAAAATATTCGCCATATGTATTTGTATTAATGAATTCATATTTGCATTAGGAAAAGGGTTCTTGTTAACCCCAAATCACATAATTTTGAATTGCCGTTTCATGCAGTTGTAAGACTTAAACCAAATTTTTACTGTACTTTGCCAATGCGAAGTGATTGTAAGAATAAAGTATTTACAATAGTTATAATTGAAATCAAATGCATTTTTTAAATACTCTCATGAATTTAATGCAAGGCCATAGCCAGATTTTTTTTTTTTTTTTTGGGGGGGGGGGGGGAAGGCTTTGAAACAGTAATGTTGAGGCAAGTTTCAGGGAGGAATATATGCTACATTGCGAAAATTTTCGGGGGGGGGGGGGGTTCGTGGGCATCCGTGGTTACAGCCTTGATTTAATGAAAGAATATTCAAATAAAAATTTAAAAGATACAATAGTACACTACTGCTTGGTTCATAATGATACATTTCTATATTATATATATATCGTTTGTGAATGGTACATTTCTAATGTCAGAAAGAGATATATTACAATGATAAAATTAGTTATAATTTCCTATTCGTTAAATATATATATATTTTCATTTTCCGAGAAAAATTTTATTGGATTCTTTACTTTTCAATTTTTTAAATTTTTTCCACGAGTGCTAGAAGTAATACCTTCTCAAACGGGCTAAAAACCACTCGTGTTTTATTCATCGCTATATCGCAGAGAACGGGAATTTTAAAAAACGGGAAACGAAATGTACACTGCGCGGCGAAAAAGCATGAAGAAAATCCTGTGATAGTTTTGACCAATAACGGGCCTGCGTACGTTCCCACATGGCGTCGAGTTGACTAACTTCGTGGTTGGAAAACCCCAGGTTGATTTTCCTCCGTGAATACCGATTTTTAACTTCGCAGCGTTGAGCCCCAACTCCGAGTTAACGGATCTCGTGGTTTCACGCGTGGAGTTAGGTTGACGGTGAATATGGCGGTTACCGCCGTATTCACCGTCAACTCTAACCTCATGGTTTGACGCGAAACCGGTCTCCAACCTGGAGTTACCGCGGATTTCCTATTCACCATCAACTTTGATTACGCGCAAACAGGTTCCCGAAACCACGCCAAGTCGAGTAACTCAACCAAGCTCCGGAGCAAAGTTAAGGTTTGAGCGCATGCGCAGTACATGTAAACATTAGCAATGGCGGTCTGGATGTTGCGAAAATTGGAGTATGTTGAGTTTTTAGAGCTTTCTTCGCCTTACACGATCTTAAATTTCTGAAGAGGCCTTACAAAAAATACAACTTTAGAGTTGTTAAAACTGATAGAAAATTCCATCGCGCATAAAACCTATTTGAACAATGCACTGACCCCAAGAGAACAGTTGCTTTTGACGTTACGTTTTTTTGCTGTTTTGCGTCCGGATCATTTCAGATTGTTATAGGGGATCTGTGTAATGTGAGCCAGCCTACAGTTTCTAGAACAGTTGGTGAGCATCAGTGAGTAACAGATTCGTATTGATGCCTTATTAGGCGGAAGAAGAATGTATAAAGGTAAGTTATCATGATCTCTATTGCTTAGTAATTGCATGTTATCAATCATTTAGCAAATATTCTGCAACAATATTATATAAATTAAGCACAACTTCAGTGCACAGTAAAGGAGAGATGGGGGGAGGGGGGCTAAGAAGTACTGATAAAACGACATGTATCGGCACATCTACGTCTATATATTTTGTTTTAATACCTCCGTAACCCTGTCCTGTTACTGAACACAAAATCCGGTATACTGGCCAGGCCCGTCATATGGGCAATCTGGGGCATGAATTGCCCTTACCCCCTCCCCCCGACTTTTAGAAATATATTGAATTTAAGCATGCTTTTATGTACTTTTTTGTTTGTTACCTGCAGTAGGAATAGGTATTAAAAATATACCCCCCTCCCCGGAAAATTTTGAAATGACGGGCCTGCATCTCTCAAATAAAATTTGTTTTTTACGTATAGAATTTACAGGTTTTGAACACTAGAGCTGTATATCCTGTAGGTTTTGAACACCAGAGCTGTATATCCTGTACGAATAAGTCACACAAGAGACACCAAATATCTGGGAAATCAATATCCGCTTTATTCCTAATTTTAACCTTGCCCCTCCCAATAAGCAAAGTCCTATGCATATGCACAGTAAATGCTTTTTTTCACATCTTTGACGACCTTTTCATTCATTTCGCCTGTTTACCCACGTTTTCCCTCTCGATTTGGACCGGGTTATCTGAGTTTTTGATTATATTCAAGGTATCTTCGTTACCTACCTACTATTCGAGAGCAGCTCAATGCACGCTGCATATCAAACTGCACCACTGTGCAAATTCCATCTGGTGGGTGATAGCGTTATGCCTGAATTTCTACGTTAATGACACCAATCAATAGACCATCGTCATAGGCAGAAGTTAAGTATGTCACAGAACTGAATTACATTATACATAATACTATAAGCACCCATCAAACGTTTTTGTATATAAAAGTTTCAGTATATCCAGGGTCATCATTTGGGCTCCCCGGGGCAGGGGGGGGGGACTTGTTTTCCCCCTGACTTAAATACAATGTATTTTAGCATGTGTTTATGTATTTTGTTGATTTTACCTTTTGAGTAGTAGCCTTCCGTGGTACCATTCCACAGGTCCGGGGTTCTATTCCCAAGCTGGGCAGGGTTGACTCAGCTATCCCTTCAGTGGGTCGATAAAATGAGGAGCAAGCATGCTTGGGAATTAAACACTGGGGATTCCGCGTCAGGTCTAGAAAACTGGGATTTGCACAGTAGGCCATGGCCCCCAAAAATGCTGCTGCGCCACTGACTTTAGCTTTTTTTAGTTTGATTTTACCTATAATTTGCATTGAATATATACCCTTTAACCCCCCCCCCCCCCCACTATAAAATTTTGAACCAACAAGGCTGCGTTGATCTCTCAAGGCAGGAAAAGTTTTGAGCTTTTGATGCTAAGCAGCTGCCAGTATAGATTAATTCAGTGATATTCAAATGTTGTACTTTAATCATGTTAAGCTTTTCCAATTTTGGCTGCTTGGCACCAGTGGAAGAATTTAATTTTTCTCACGGCATCTTGGTCGTATAACACCTACTTATAATTGTAAACAGGGTAATGTCATATAAGGATAAATTGTCGAACGATTTTTTAAAAGTATTATTGTTCCCCCGAACCAGTGGCAAAATCTAGCATAGGTGACACCCGAGGCGGTTATCAATGGTGTGTCCCCACCCCACTGAAAAAAAGAAAAGCAAAGAAAGAAGAAGCCCAGCAAAAAAAAAAAAAAAAGGAAAAATACCATTCGTATTCTGTGAGTTATAATATTTAATGTATTTGTTGACATCAATTGTGTGTGTTTAGCAGTAAAAAACCGATTTGAATATTTTTGTAATTAAACCTTTTCTCAACTAAAAGTAGAAAAGAAAATGAAAGAAAAAAATATCCAGTTCAAGGTATTTGTTCCATTATATGGAGCTGTTAAAGGTTTAAATTTTAAAGGTTTTTATGAAAAGAAATGTGCTGTAAATATTTTATATATTTTTCTAGCAGTTAGCATGAAATCTTAAGTATATTTTTAAATTTTTTTGTTCATTGCTTAGCCTTTTCAAACTCATTTTGAAATTGTTGTAAAAGAAAATAATACGTGTAACCATGAATAATTTCTTCAACTTGTATTTTTCATCCTTTCAGAGTGTTTATTTTATGAATAAAAGCTGTTTTTTTCCTTGAAAGTTTTAAGCACTTTTTTAACAAAATCACATGAACTTACTGCAAATAAGAAATCAGTGCTAATGCATTGTTATGGGCTATAAATAAGTATTCATAAGTACATTGCCTCTTTTTATACAAAGGCATACCTGTGTTTTTTGACAATATTATGTTTAACCACGGGAAAAAAAATCCAAAAATTATAATGTTAATTTGATTTATTTAAATATATATTCTTCAAATATTGTAAGCAAATAACTTTTCATTTCAGGTGATCCTGAGCCAGAATTAGATGAAGAGCTGCAGGGCCTCTTTGGTGATGCTTCATCACAAATGGATGTATTAATTGCAAGTAAAAGCAATGGTACATCTGATGGCTTTGCAAAAAGAAATTTAATTGTACAAAATTTTTCTCATAAATTTTCAAAAATTTTTCTTAACTTAAATGTTCAAAATTTAATTGTTCAAATTTTTTTTCTCTTAGTTCAAAAATTGTCCAGCAAAATATGTTTTATTCTACCCTTTTTGTCATAATATTCCTGATTTTTTATATTAATTTTATTTTATTTCTCATCCAGAACATTTCCTTGCTACCCATTATTTTAGAAGTTGCAAGTTGTTTTAATTATGTAAACTTTACTAGGACTATTTGAAATACTGATTTGTATCCAAAACAAATATGTGATCTGACATAGCAAATTTTGCAGGTTACTTGGTGCTTTTAATTAATCTTTTAAATGTTCATAAATTGTATTGCCCGCCTTTTTTAATTTTATTAACTAGTATTGTTCAATGATTTCTTTGTCACTTTTGTGTGTTTCCGATAATGTTTTTCTCTCGGGAGCTATTACTTCATTAAAGTTTTTGAAACTTTATCATGATTCCTAATTGAACAGAAATACCAAACAAGGGGGGGGGGGGGGGGGGGGTAATATATCTTTAGTATTTTTATTTAATTATTTATTTTTCTCTCTCCTTGTTGCTTTTTGATATAATTTTATTCTACTTTAAAGTGTACATGTATATACTGAACATTTAACATGCGTCCTGATTTTTTTTGCCAAGGTTACTTCTGGGCCTGCGAAGTTCATGTGGAATATTTTGATTTATGTATATCGAATAAAATAAACTTGTTGACCTTTACCATGTGTTTTATGTCATTGACCAATTTACATTTGCTTGTATATTCTTTTTTTTTTTTTTTTTTTTAATTTAACAAAGGTTTTGAATATGTGAAAAGCTCCTTTAAAAAAAGAAGACATATGAAATGAATCCATAATGCTAATGGCAGTTTTGTGTTTAAAGGTAAACTGCAAGGTTTTTGAAAAAGTCAAAATATTCGCCATATGTATTTGTATTAATGAATTCATATTTGCATTAGGAAAAGGGTTCTTGTTAACCCCAAATCACATAATTTTGAATTGCCGTTTCATGCAGTTGTAAGACTTAAACCAAATTTTTACTGTACTTTGCCAATGCGAAGTGATTGTAAGAATAAAGTATTTACAATAGTTATAATTGAAATCAAATGCATTTTTTAAATACTCTCATGAATTTAATGCAAGGCCATAGCCAGTTTTTTTTTTTTTTTTTTTGGGGGGGGGGGGAAGGCTTTGAAACAGTAATGTTGAGGCAAGTTTCAGGGAGGAATATATGCTACATTGCGAAAATTTTCGGGGGGGGGGGGTTCGTGGGCATCCCTGGTTACAGCCTTGATTTAATGAAAGAATATTCAAATAAAAAATTTTAAAAAATACAATAATACACTACTGCTTGGTTCATAATGATACATTTCTATATTATATATATATCGTTTGTGAATGGTACATTTCTAATGTCAGAAAGAGATATATTACAATGATAAAATTAGTTATAATTTCCTATTCGTTAAATATATATATATTTTCATTTTCCGAGAAAAATTTTATTGGATTCTTTACTTTTCAATTTTTTTAAATTTTTTCCACGAGTGCTAGAAGTAATACCTTCTCAAACGGGCTAAAAACCACTCGTGTTTTATTCATCGCTATATCGCAGAGAACGGGAATTTTAAAAAACGGGAAAAGAAATGTACACTGCGCGGCGAAAAAGCATGAAGAAAATCCTGTGATAGTTTTGACCAATAACGGGCCTGCGTACGTTCCCACATGGCGTCGAGTTGACTAACTTCGTGGTTGGAAAACCCCAGGTTGATTTTCCTCCGTGAATACCGATTTTTAACTTCGCAGCGTTGAGCCCCAACTCCGAGTTAACGGATCTCGTGGTTTCACGCGTGGAGTTAGGTTGACGGTGAATATGGCGGTTACCGCCGTATTCACCGTCAACTCTAACCTCATGGTTTGACGCGAAACCGGTCTCCAACCTGGAGTTACCGCGGATTTCCTATTCACCATCAACTTTGATTACGCGCAAACAGGTTCCCGAAACCACGCCAAGTCGAGTAACTCAACCAAGCTCCGGAGCAAAGTTAAGGTTTGAGCGCATGCGCAGTACATGTAAACATTAGCAATGGCGGTCTGGATGTTGCGAAAATTGGAGTATGTTGAGTTTTTAGAGCTTTCTTCGCCTTACACGATCTTAAATTTCTGAAGAGGCCTTACAAAAAATACAACTTTAGAGTTGTTAAAACTGATAGAAAATTCCATCGCGCATAAAACCTATTTGAACAATGCACTGACCCCAAGAGAACAGTTGCTTTTGACGTTACGTTTTTTTGCTGTTTTGCGTCCGGATCATTTCAGATTGTTATAGGGGATCTGTGTAATGTGAGCCAGCCTACAGTTTCTAGAACAGTTGGTGAGCATCAGTGAGTAACAGATTCGTATTGATGCCTTATTAGGCGGAAGAAGAATGTATAAAGGTAAGTTATCATGATCTCTATTGCTTAGTAATTGCATGTTATCAATCATTTAGCAAATATTCTGCAACAATATTATATAAATTAAGCACAACTTCAGTGCACAGTAAAGGAGAGATGGGGGGAGGGGGGCTAAGAAGTACTGATAAAACGACATGTATCGGCACATCTACGTCTATATATTTTGTTTTAATACCTCCGTAACCCTGTCCTGTTACTGAACACAAAACCCGGTATACTGGCCAGGCCCGTCATATGGGCAATCTGGGGCATGAATTGCCCTTACCCCCTCCCCCCGACTTTTAGAAATATATTGAATTTAAGCATGCTTTTATGTACTTTTTTGTTTGTTACCTGCAGTAGGAATAGGTATTAAAAATATACCCCCCTCCCCGGAAAATTTTGAAATGACGGGCCTGCATCTCTCAAAAAAAATTTGTTTTTTACGTATAGAATTTACAGGTTTTGAACACTAGAGCTGTATATCCTGTAGGTTTTGAACACCAGAGCTGTATATCCTGTACGAATAAGTCACACAAGAGACACCAAATATCTGGGAAATCAATATCCGCTTTATTCCTAATTTTAACCTTGCCCCTCCCAATAAGCAAAGTCCTATGCATATGCACAGTAAATGCTTTTTTTCACATCTTTGACGACCTTTTCATTCATTTCGCCTGTTTACCCACGTTTTCCCTCTCGATTTGGACCGGGTTATCTGAGTTTTTGATTATATTCAAGGTATCTTCGTTACCTACCTACTATTCGAGAGCAGCTCAATGCACGCTGCATATCAAACTGCACCACTGTGCAAATTCCATCTGGTGGGTGATAGCTGTTATGCCTGAATTTCTACGTTAATGACACCAATCAATAGACCATCGTCATAGGCAGAAGTTAAGTATGTCACAGAACTGAATTACATTATACATAATACTATAAGCACCCATCAAACGTTTTTGTATATAAAAGTTTCAGTATATCCAGGGTCATCATTTGGGCTCCCCGGGGCAGGGGGGGGGGGACTTGTTTTCCCCCTGACTTAAATACAATGTATTTTAGCATGTGTTTATGTATTTTGTTGATTTTACCTTTTGAGTAGTAGCCTTCCGTGGTACCATTCCACAGGTCCGGGGTTCTATTCCCAAGCTGGGCAGGGTTGACTCAGCTATCCCTTCAGTGGGTCGATAAAATGAGGAGCAAGCATGCTTGGGAATTAAACACTGGGGATTCCGCGTCAGGTCTAGAAAACTGGGATTTGCACAGTAGGCCATGGCCCCCAAAAATGCTGCTGCGCCACTGACTTTAGCTTTTTTTAGTTTGATTTTACCTATAATTTGCATTGAATATATACCCTTTAACCCCCTCCCCCCCCCCCCTATAAAATTTTGAACCAACAAGGCTGCGTTGATCTCTCAAGGCAGGAAAAGTTTTGAGCTTTTGATGCTAAGCAGCTGCCAGTATAGATTAATTCAGTGATATTCAAATGTTGTACTTTAATCATGTTAAGCTTTTCCAATTTTGGCTGCTTGGCACCAGTGGAAGAATTTAATTTTTCTCACGGCATCTTGGTCGTATAACACCTACTTATAATTGTAAACAGGGTAATGTCATATAAGGATAAATTGTCGAACGATTTTTTAAAAGTATTATTGTTCCCCCGAACCAGTGGCAAAATCTAGCATAGGTGACACCCGAGGCGGTTATCAATGGTGTGTCCCCACCCCACTGAAAAAAAGAAAAGCAAAGAAAGAAGAATGCCCAGCAAAAAAAAAAAAAAAAGGAAAAATACCATTCGTATTCTGTGAGTTATAATATTTAATGTATTTGTTGACATCAATTGTGTGTGTTTAGCAGTAAAAAACCGATTTGAATATTTTTGTAATTAAACCTTTTCTCAACTAAAAGTAGAAAAGA
This sequence comes from Octonoba sinensis, assembly GCA_038502835.1. Taxonomy (NCBI): domain Eukaryota; kingdom Metazoa; phylum Arthropoda; class Arachnida; order Araneae; family Uloboridae; genus Octonoba; species Octonoba sinensis. The sequence continues at coordinate 114,479,442 of CM076604.1, forward strand.
AAATGAAAGAAAAAAATATCCAGTTCAAGGTATTTGTTCCATTATATGGAGCTGTTAAAGGTTTAAATTTTAAAGGTTTTTATGAAAAGAAATGTGCTGTAAATATTTTATATATTTTTCTAGCAGTTAGCATGAAATCTTAAGTATATTTTTAAATTTTTTTGTTCATTGCTTAGCCTTTTCAAACTCATTTTGAAATTGTTGTAAAAGAAAATAATACGTGTAACCATGAATAATTTCTTCAACTTGTATTTTTCATCCTTTCAGAGTGTTTATTTTATGAATAAAAGCTGTTTTTTTCCTTGAAAGTTTTAAGCACTTTTTTAACAAAATCACATGAACTTACTGCAAATAAGAAATCAGTGCTAATGCATTGTTATGGGCTATAAATAAGTATTCATAAGTACATTGCCTCTTTTTATACAAAGGCATACCTGTGTTTTTTGACAATATTATGTTTAACCACGGGAAAAAAAATCCAAAAATTATAATGTTAATTTGATTTATTTAAATATATATTCTTCAAATATTGTAAGCAAATAACTTTTCATTTCAGGTGATCCTGAGCCAGAATTAGATGAAGAGCTGCAGGGCCTCTTTGGTGATGCTTCATCACAAATGGATGTATTAATTGCAAGTAAAAGCAATGGTACATCTGATGGCTTTGCAAAAAGAAATTTAATTGTACAAAATTTTTCTCATAAATTTTCAAAAATTTTTCTTAACTTAAATGTTCAAAATTTAATTGTTCAAATTTTTTTTCTCTTAGTTCAAAAATTGTCCAGCAAAATATGTTTTATTCTACCCTTTTTGTCATAATATTCCTGATTTTTTATATTAATTTTATTTTATTTCTCATCCAGAACATTTCCTTGCTACCCATTATTTTAGAAGTTGCAAGTTGTTTTAATTATGTAAACTTTACTAGGACTATTTGAAATACTGATTTGTATCCAAAACAAATATGTGATCTGACATAGCAAATTTTGCAGGTTACTTGGTGCTTTTAATTAATCTTTTAAATGTTCATAAATTGTATTGCCCGCCTTTTTTAATTTTATTAACTAGTATTGTTCAATGATTTCTTTGTCACTTTTGTGTGTTTCCGATAATGTTTTTCTCTCGGGAGCTATTACTTCATTACAGATTTTGAAACTTTATCATGATTCCTAATTAAACAGAAATACCAAACAATGGGAGGGGAATATATCTTTAGTATTTTTATTTAATTATTTATCTTTCTCTCTCCTTGTTGCTTTTTGATATAATTTTATTCTATTTTAAAGTGTACATGTATATATTGAACATTTAACATGCGTCCTGATTTTTTTTTTGCCTAGGTTACTTCTGGGCCCAAAAGTTCATGTAGAATATTTTGATTTATGTACGTGAAATAAAATAAACTTGTTGATGTGTTTTATGTCATTGACCAATTTACATTTGCTTGTATATTATTTTCTTTTTTTAATTTAACAAAGGTTTTGAATATGTGAAAAGCTTCTTTAAAAAAAAAAAAAGACATATGAAAGGAATCCATAATGCTAATGGCAGTTTTGTGTTTAAAGGTAAACTGCAAGGTTTTTGAAAAAGTCAAAATATTCGCCGTATGTATTTGTATTAATGAATTCATATTTTCATTAGAAAAAGGGTTCTTGTTAACCCCAAATCACATAATTTTGAATTGCCGTTTCATGCAGTTGTAAGACTTAAACCAAATTTTTACTGTACTTTGCCAATGCGAAGTGATTTTAAGAATAAAATATTTACAATAGTTATAATTGAAATCAAATGTTTTTTTAAATACTCTCATGAATTTAATGCAAGGCCATAGCCATATTTTTTTTTTTTTTTTTTGGGGGGGGGGGGGGGAGCTTTAAACAGTTATGTTGAGGAAAGTTTCAGGGAGGAATATATGCTACACTGCGAAAATTTTCGGGGGGGGGGGGGGGTCCGTGGGCATCCCTGGTTACAGCCTTGATTTAATGAAAGAATATTCAAATAAAAATTTAAAAGATACAATAATACACTACTGCTTTGTTCATAATGATACCTTTCTATATTATATATATATCGTTTGTGAATGATACATTTCTAATGTCAGAAAGAGATATATTACAATGATAAAATTAGTTATAATTTCCTATTCGTTAAATATATATATTTTTTCATTTTCCGAGAAAAATTTTATTGGACTCTTTACTTTTCAATATTTTTAAATTTTTTCCACGAGTGCTAGAAGTAATACCTTCTCAAACGGGCTAAAAACCACTCGTGTTTTATTCATCGCTATATCGCAGAGAACGGGAATTTTAAAAAACGGGAAACGAAATGTACACTGCGCGGCGAAAAAGCATGAAGAAAATCATGTGATAGTTTTGACCAATAACGGGCCTGCGTACGTTCCCACACGGCGTCGAGTTGACTAACTTCGTGGTTGGAAAACCCCAGGTTGATTTTCCTCCGTGAATACCGATTTTTAACTTCGCAGCGCTGAGCCCCAACTCCGAGTTAACGGATCTCGTGGTTTCACGCGTGGAGTTAGGTTGACGGTGAATATGGCGGTTAGTGGGTTCAATGTTCTTCGGTTAAATATAAACAAATCGATTTCATATAATGATTAACATCGTTTATTTCAACATAGTTTACTATTGCAACGTGGAGCCATTTTTCTCTCAGGTTCTCTAGATTTTATTTTCCGGCTCTTTATCACTGAGTGTTGCCACTCAAGATAAACTCTTAAATAATTGATATTATTACAGCTCGCTGCAGAATATCTCCACAGTGACCAAGTGGACACACAATTTTCTAAAATAACCAGATAAATAATAGTGTTCGTACTGTCACTGAGATATATCACTAACTTAATAACATCATTTCACCATATCGTTTGATAACTGTAGTAATATTTTGGGCAAGTTCCTGTTTTCTGTAGCATTTTAAAAAAAATATTTTTGGCGATAACATCTCTGTAAAATCTGGCAACCATGAGTTCGCGCGTTTGCTTCAATATTGAAAAATCAGTCACGTGCTAATGTACACTGGGAAAGAAAGTACCACTATTGGTTCAAAACATCTGATTGCTAATTTCCATTTCTAGTTGAATTCAGCCAGTGCACCATTTCGGTTCAGTAAGCGGCTTACTATGGAAGATTTTTCCAATCCTTGCCCGTCGGATCCTTTTTTTTTATCCTGTCAGTCAGGCAGTGAAGCCTGTGTTGGTTGGAAAGTGAAAGAATTCTCCACCTTACAACAACAAATTTACCGGTCTCCTGTGTATTCATTCAAGGACGTCAAATGGTATCTGAGTCTTTATCCATTCGGAGAAGACAATCAATCAGAATGGGTTAGTTTGTTTTTGTACCCTGTCTCGGCATTTCCTTCGATACTTAAATTTAGTCTTTTCTGTGAACATGAATCTGATGATGATGTAACTTCTGATAACTCGACGCTTGAATATGGTTTTTCAGAATTTCTGCACAGGCAGAATCTAGACGGAAATATTTTACCTGATGACATTTTAACGATCTGTTGTAAAATGAAAATTGTTGACCATTCTGAAATTAAAACTGAAGCTTCTACAGGTAAATACATTTTTATTATTATGCTATTTTAGTTGTTCCAACAATTTTATTTCTTAATGTTTCCATAAAGTATTTTTTAAATAATGTTTGCTATTCTTAGGTAAGCTATTCTTAAACTGATATTATTCGCTAGTAAATGAAATGCATAGAAGCGAAAATATTACTTGTTTTTTATGGTTAATTTTTATATTTGCATTAAAAAAAAAATCTCCATGTGAGTGATCTTCAAAACGATTGACAGTTTGAGGTCCGTATTTTAAAGTCTGAATTTCATGTCGATAAAACTATTGTTTTGACATTGTAAAAGCCTGTTGGGAAGCATCATTTCATTCTTTATTCAATGCATTCATTACATATTTTCTAAATCGTGAAATAGTAGTTTTCTTCTATTACTTTAGTTAGGAAGTAATGGGAAATTGCGTGTCCGGAAGAAAGAATTCACATAACCTGATTCTTTTTTTTTGTCATACCAAATAACTTTTTTTATTTAATATGATTATGATTTAAAACATGAAGTCATATGTGTTTACTTAACAAAAATTCAAGTGATTTAGCTAAAATGTTTGACTAATATTTTAAAATTTATATAAAGTATCTGTCTCAACATTTTTTGAAACGGAAAGTTTGCCTCCCAATATCACTAAATAGGAACAGAGAAAAGTTTCTAGGAAACATCTATCTGAACAAAATGAGTGCTTACGTAAAACTTATCCGACTGTTTTCGCCAAATGAAGCCAAGAGCGCCAAAAAAGGCACGTTTTAGACAAAACAGAAAAACCTTACTTCAAACACATGTGAATTTGTGTTCCCTTGAGAAGACATTTTATCATCGAAGGTTATAATTTGATTACTGTGTAAGTTCGCCAAACACTGGCGAACGTTTTTGGTCGGATTTTCCGTAAGTAACAAAATCGAAAACGTAAATAGTATTTTTGTGCTGTCATTTTCCTGGATTTTATAAATCAATAATTATATCACCGACGGTACGTAGGGGTACCGGTACTCGTTCTAAGGCGTCTAATATCCGTATCCGACGGATTTTTTTTAAATATCCGGAACCCGATTCGGCCACGAAAGGTCTTGTTTGTATGAAATTCGGTTAAAATATTGATAAATTTACTTTTTTTATTTTCTAGAACAAATATCAGTATATAACATTATTCTCTGTAAAATATGAATAAGGGTCTACAAATAGATACTAAAAAAATTATTTAGAAGATTTTTTTCCTTATCAATTAAATGTATTTTCTGAGAATTTAATCACCTGCACAGTGTCTTTTTTTTACGTAATATAAAAGAAGTAATAGATGCGTTGGAAAAAAAGAAAGCATAAACATTTCTAGCAAATTTATATTTTATATATAAAAAACTGAAAAAGCACAACAAGTTGAAAAATTAATTATTTAAATAATAATTCAATGAAACCAAGAAAAACACCGAATTATGTAGAAATAGAGTACATTTTTACTATTATATATATATAGTACTTTTTTTTAGCCTAATTTCCCGTAAAAGTAAAAAACATAACAATAAAGCATGAAGGAAGGCTTAATGTATTGTCAAAATATCCTTTAAAATAAAGAAAAGTCAAAAATAACTGAAGTAATTAAATAAAGATTGAAACATAAAAAAAATGAAAGTAGAGTTTTGAGATGGGGAAAATGTGTGTCAATCAGTCTGTGTGTTGGTGTGTCCGTCTCCCTACCCCTAATAACTTTTGAAGGAATTGTCCGATTCTAAAGATTATTTTTGCATTTGAAGGATCTCGGCAAAGACATATCATTTTCATATTTTACTTTTTGCTTGAAAAATTTTTCGTTCAATTTTGAACAGTTTAAAACATCTCAACATTAGCGGCAATAGGCAAAAATAAAGCAAATTATGTAAACACTAGACAAAAGATCCAAGTTCCTTTGAACAAGCTTGTAAAGAATTCTCAACGTGAACTTTTTTTTTTGTATGAACAAGTTTCGTTCAATCTTGAACAGTTTAAAAAAATTTAACATTAGTGCCTACGGGGAAATTTTAATTCTATATGAATCCTATTCTAAACACGGATTTGAATGGAAGAAACTTTATCGGAAAGATCTTATGACGTAGAACATGCACAGATACGAAGTTCATCCGGAACTAATCGAGCCTATTTTTCCACGAAAGATTTTGATACAGATTTTAAAAGATATTTCTAAAGGAATGAATGAATCAATGAATGATTGAATGAGTATGTATAAACCGTTGAAAAAGGTATATTTGAAGTAATTAAGATTAAAGCTAAATGAGAAAAAGAGAAAGAGAGATAGATAGATCATCAATTTGATATTGGTGTGTACGGGAAAGGAGAAAGGAGGCTCGTATTGTTCTAGACGAAACTTCTTGATATATTCTGAAAGCAGAAAAAATAGTTTTCTTTCGTTTTTAGATTCACTATCAAAAATGGATGCTTCAGCTGAAGAAGAGACAAAGTTATCCATATAAAGATTAATCATAAAGCGAAATATTTTTTAATTTGTCAAAGGAATGCTTAACAGCATCGATAGCATAATGTTTTCAAAGCTAAATTTAATTATTACGGATGGATTTCGATTGTTGAGCGCACTCTAGTGAATTTAAAATAAAAAAAATCCTTTCAAAATGTATTTGCTTCTACCGAAATGGTTCCTGTACTAATTGAGCTCAGCTTGAGAATAGCATTACGGACAAATTAAAGTAGAAATTTAATAATAAACAAGGGGAAAACGCGAGGGAAAAAAATATTTGTTGTCAAAAATAGGGCGAGTACGTAATTTTATATCTCAAAATTCCGGAAACGGTGAAATTTTCATAATCTTTAAATTTCTTTTTTTTTAAATTTAAACTTTTTATACCGAAATATAGAACTAAATTTCCGATGAATTTTAAAATGTAACTCGGGTTTGCATCATTATATTTGCAGAAATTATTAATTGAGATTAAGGAAGATGAAAAGGTTCAGCTTGATTTACGATTGATTGATGAAAGCGGTCAAAACATCATCAGGAAAAACAAAACTTTTTTAGTAGGATAGCTAATGTAGCATATCATAGGAAAGAAGAAGAATTCTTTAAAAGGAGTTCTTACACAGGTTTCTATTTGAATTAGGAAAGCGTCTAGACATTTAAATTATGTCGTTATTGTTTTGGCTTCTTGCGAACTTTAAAGCTCGGTACTGGGAGTGTTGATTGCCCATCAAAACCGGTCTGCCGTTTTATATCTTTTTCTTTTCTTCTTTTTTTTTTTTTTTTGCCAAATTTTACGTTGTTCTTACTCATTTTGAATTTTATGTTTTATTGCAGGTGTATACAACCCTTCCCAAACATTTAATCTGAGCTGTGGAAAAGATTCGTTCTCCCGCAACTTCCGCGGAGCGTTTGATTCTGGCAGTTTTTCTGATGTTGTTTTACGTGTTGGTGAAGAGACAATGCCGGCACATAAAGGGATCTTGTCTTCTCATTCTGAAGTTTTCAAGGGTATGTTACAGAGCGACATGAAAGAAAGTCGCGATAATACTGTCGACTTGGTGGAGATGGATTTCACTGTGGCAAAAGCGATGTTGCTATACATCTATACCCGGCAAGTAGCAGAACTTTCAGCAGAAAAAACTCTCGAATTGTACGTCGCTGCAGATCGGTATATGCTGACGGAACTGAAAGAGAAATGCCGCGAATATCTGTCGAACAACCTGTCGACAAAAATTGTCAGTGATGTGTTTGAAATTGCCAATTTGCATTCTGATAAAGTACTGTTAGAAGCTGCTCACAAATTCTTTGCTGGTAATGCTAAGAGCATCCTTAAGTCGAAAGAATGGGAAGAGTTTGTAGTTAGAAAACCATATTCTTCTATTGAGCTGCTCAGTTTTGCTATTAAAAGAAATCCTTTCTTTTAACCCTTTCGTGGGCTATTTATTTCTCTTTTAAATTTCTCACAGTTTTTTTTTTTTTTGTTTTATTAGCAATTAATCAATAGCGTTTAAGGAAATATATTTTATTTTGCCGAATATATGCCGTAAGTATTGTATACTTACATTTTACTTTTAGGAGTAGCAAAAATACTTTCCAAGAAAACTAAATTCAATGGTGATAATTTGACATGAACAGATGAGAAGCATGTTGCAATGCACAAGGGGACACCACATTCTGCGCACATGTAGCGGATCCTCTTTTGTTGCCCTTTCTACTGCTACATTTCCTACATCGTCTATAGTTGGAAACCCTTTGGCATATGATTTCCCACATTGGCTAAGCGCTGTAAAACTGAAGCGGAAATTAGACTTCCCAAGTCTAATCCCCCTATAAAAGCAAGGCCAATGTATGACAATGGAATTTTTGCGATTCCTACATTGGTATTTTATAAGATCATATAGATGGGAAGTTATCTTCTAAAGGCCCACGAAAGGGTTAATTTTTCCCTATTTAGTGTAAGTGTGTGTTTATTTTATTTGCAGCAATTTAAGACTAAGCAATTCTTTATTTTATAAAAATTAATATCTTCATTACATGCTTGGTTTTTTTTTTTTTGCTCTAAATAAATGATTTTTTGTAATTAAGAGTATGGTTTGGTCGTTCTAAACCCCCATATCCTACACAAATGTCAGGGCTTATCCGTTTCTTTCCTCACGAATAAAAAAGCCCTCATCTTCTACAAAATATTTCTTCTACAAATAATTATTCATTACTCGGTTGCAAGTTATAAACGACAAAACATATTTTGAAAGTATTGAATAATTGTTTTGTTTATTTCGTAAAAAAAGAGCGATTACAAGACAAAAATAAATTAAAAACAACTGTATTCAATTAAAGAACTAATATATGGGCGACCGGGCATCGCTCAGCGTCTTTTTTTTTTCTCCTTTTTTCGTGTTTTTGAGGAAGATACGTATTTAGAAGAACTTGAAAATCAAAACGTTAATAAGTAAAATAATAAATGCACTTTGTTCAACACTTTATTTTAAATTTATTTTAAACAATATGTTCAATCACTAAAGAGTAATCTCTCGTATCTCGGAAACAGCTCAAATAATCGGCATGAAAATGTATATTTTGTTAACACTTTATTTTTCCAAATTTATGTAAATAAGTATCTATTTCGAAAAAAAAAAAAAAAGAATCTTAGAAGAAAACGAAAAATCCTCCAAGCAAAGCTCGGTCGCCCAAGTAAAGTAATCCATATTTTGGTGGCATCGGAGCTTCATCCATAAGTAATATATCTATTTTCTGCTAATTTTATGGCTTTCGAGTAGTTAGGTTTCATAGAGACCGAGTCTAATATTAGATGTACTTCCAGTCCAAAAGTTTTATGAGAAGTACTACCATTAGGCAGCAATATGAAAGACATGCATTTCACTTAACACCGTTTTCTAGTAAGTATATAGTAAAAAAGTTTTAGAGATGAAGGTTTTTCCGGTACCTCCTGGACCATCAATGAAAAACCATTTTGTTTCACCATTTGTATCATTTACTGTTTAAAGAATGGAATTTAAGAGCTCTAACTGTTTTCCTCTTGGTAGCTGATACGTTTGCTTTTCTAAGATTGCGTCCGCATTCATGTTCAGAATATTTTATGGAACATGACATCAAATGTACATGGAAAATGACACCAAAAGGAGTGTAAACAGGGCCGTCGGGTGGGAGGGCAAAATCAATAGGCCCAGGCCCGGAAGAAGCGCAGGTTTTAGCCAGAGAGGTTTCTGATGCCTGAGGGGTTCTAGTATCATTTCTTAAACCATGATTTTGTAAACATAATATTTGAATATTAATATACAACTTTTTGTTATAAAGAATGTTCATATGTATCATTTTATGAACAAAATTTATATGTATCATTTTATGAACAAAATTAATAGATATGTATCATTTTATGAACATTTATTGATGATTTTATGAGCAAAATTTACTCATATGTATCATTTTATGAATATTTTGCGAACAAGATGTGATCTTTGTCTTTTTAGGAAGTTTTTTTATAGTGGTATTATGGTGCCGCGACATTCGCTACATGCTGGAGCAGGTTTCTGTAACCAATCACCCACTGCGTCTGCTGTAGACCTCACAAAGGATGAGCACGGTCCTAGCGGGAGGATAGTACTTTCAATTCGAAACTAGACGCCTGCACCTTATGGCCTGGGTTCGAATCCCGGCGAGGCTTGGATGTTAGATTGGTATTGCACTTCTTTCGATAATGTTTCAGTGGTTTGAATTTCCCTTAAATCCGTAGGTCCATTAGCGATTCATAGGAACTCTTCATGCTCAAATAGATAAGCCTGAAAAGTGCATAAGAGGTCGATTGTCTAGTTCCTCAGAGAGTGGCCGAGTGGTCTTAGTACCAGTTTCTGCTGCCTGCCTGCGCGCTCTGACGAGGTCATGGGCTCTATTCCCATCTTGCCCTGGGTGTATTGTTGTAATTTCCTTCCTTGTATTGTAATATTCTCTCTTACTGTCTGGTTCTATCTGTTATATTGGACGAGAGTTTGAGGCATATCCATTGAGAAAAGCAAATAAACTGGACAATGTATGTGACCTGAAATGGTACGAAATAGTAATGGAAGTAGGTCGGTCGTCTGTGTGTAAATGCTCTATAAAGAGCCAAAGGAAGGAGAAGAAAACAAAGTGCAGAGAAAGGGGAAAATAAACGGCCATCTTCTATAGACAAAAATTAAAGTAGGAAAGTAAATTTCGATTTTTTTTTTACTTTAAATCAAAGCCACACATAGTGACATCACTTTCTGCATCCAGTTGCTTAAACATTTGGGACGCAAAATCAAAGTTTAAACTCCACCAGTAAGACCTATTACGTTATTAATTTTATAATATTTTTCTTGCTACTACATGAAGCATTTCCATAAATAGAGGAATTCTTTCTTTTTAATATTACTTATCAGATGTTTAAAAAATCGTCTTTTAAAATCACTTTTATGCGCAGCTTTTATTTAATGCCCGACAAGAGTGCTTTAGTACTTAAAATAAAGCGTGAAAGAGCATAAATGATGGGGATTGTGGGATACTATTAACGGACTCACTATTGAAATGTTAACACATTACTTGAAAACGGACTGCTCAGTTGTCGCTCCAACTTTATAATAGAACTTACGCTATTTTCACTACTTTTCATCTGGCAACACTGTACTTAAAGTAGCCAATTGAAGTTCTCTTAGCGCTATGGATGAATTTTCAAGTTCCTGCAAGAAAGATGTGTTTTTTTCATTTATGCATTCAAACAGCGGTGGTTGTGCTGTTTGGAAAGTCAAAGACTTCGCGACTTTAAAAGAAATATTGACAGATTACGAATCTCCTAAATATTGATTCAAGGGCGTCAATTGGCAGCTTGTTCTTTATCCAAACGGATGTGACAATAAATGTTTAGGATATGTATGTTTGTTTTTGAAACCTTGCTCATCTTTTCCTTCGAAACTGAAGTTTAAGTTTGTTTTTAAAAATGAGTTTGCAAAGGATCGTAACTGCCAAATTATTGAAGAGGATTTTGCGACGGGCGAAGGTTGGGGGCTTTCCAAAGTTGTGAAGAGGCGGGATCTTCTTAACGGAAAGTTAGGAAATTTTCTACCAGATGATGTCATAACAATCTGCTGTAAAATGAGGATTGTTGAAGATTTTGAAGGCGAAACTGCAATTTCTACTGGTAAAATGGTTCTTACTTATTTTTAAAAAAACTAATGCAAACTTCTTATTACATAAAAAATGCTTCTGATTTATCAGGTCTTATTCTCTCCTCATAGCGATGGCGCACTCCTCAAAAAGCTAAGGACCCCCCCAAATCGGCCAAGCAATAGGCCAAACCATTCAAACCTCCCTAAAAATTTCAATGGCGCTATCTGCGCCGTAACCCCATCCTAGTGCAAAATCTACCTTCGTATTTATGTGCTAAAGCGTAATAAAGCAGTGTGTGGGGGGGGGGGGGCGATATAGTGGATTTATGGCTCCTGATAGATAACCCACGATTCCCTTGTTTGCTCATTTTAGTTCTGCATTACAAACGTAGACTTTTAAGACATTTTTGATACAAATTGCATGGAAATTAGCTATTTTTCGATTATTTTGCCTTTTTAACAGTGTCTAATGGTGTTTTTTCCCTTTTAATCGGCACTAGTAAACAAGATCAAAGTTTATATTGAAACTTCTAACAATTCGATTACAAAATAAAAGAACCATTAAACAGAAGTAATAACTTGAAACGATCTGATATCTAATTAAAACAACATATTAAATGAGAGTAAAAGGGACATTAGATTGTAATATGATGCGCTAAATAAATTAAAGGTTAAAACAGTTACTTCCGTAATACTAATTATTGTGCTATTTTTGGGTTCAAATAAAAAGAAGGAGGTGCATATTAAAATTTAATGAAAGCAAAAAAAAAAAAAAAAATCAAAGTTCCCTTCTTAAAGTGTAAAGCAGGTGGCCATACTTATAACTACTTCCAACAAATAAATTACAACATTACATTTTAGCTGGGCATTTGCCCAAATTTATAAATGCCTGGGTATCCCTTAACAAATGAGATCCAAGGGAGGGGCAATAGGAACATAACAGAACTGTTCTTAACAATTAGGAATGAAAAACTAATAAAAAATAAAACTTCAAAAACAAATGAAAACTAAAACCTTGCTTAAAATCCACCGACGAATATAAATTTTATCGAAAGGGGTTGAGAAATTATTCTGTTTGGTTGAAATACAGATATGGAAGGCAGAGGGTGTTTGATTCGCCTTTTTTTGTCAAGAATTGTTTGCATTTGACCTTGTTAAGTAAAAATAAATTTGCTGATTTATGTGCATTTTATTACTGTTGATGCATTCTGCATGCAGGGAAGGGGGCAGACATATGGATTTTACTTAGTCGTAAGGTTTCTGTGGCAGAGGCTACAAGTGGCACCCTATTCTGTGGTCATTTTTAATATTTTCATCGGGTTCATTTTCATTCAGGGGGAGCTAAACGAATTACGATAACAGATTCAGATTAACAACATCCTTGTCACTTAATAAAATGCAAACAAGTTCGGAGAACGCGTCTCACGACATTCGTCTGGTGTGTATACGACTGAGCAGTAAGCGTTCTCTTCTTCCGGTACCACTATCAGATTTCTCCAATTTTCATTTTTGTACAGTACATTTTTTTTAACAAAATAACCTTCCTGTTAACCCTTATGAAGTAATGTTTTAATTAGCTTTACGGCCATTTCACAGTATTTTTTTTAAAATGTAGAGTCCGCAACATGACACTTTTTTTGTTATAACTACGTAATTTACAGTTTAATTATCACTAAATTTTATTTTCAAATAATGTGCTCAACACATTATTTGAAAATAAAATTTGGTGATGATTAAATTGTAAATTACATTGCAACAACAAAAAAAGTGTCATGTGGCGGACTCTACGCTTGGACAAAATACTGTGAAATGGCCCTTTACAAGTTCGTCTTCCTCTTAAGCTGCAACGATTTTTGACTTTATTTCATTTTGAAAACGAATGACAATTAAATCAGCACCGCGGTTTAGCACATCTACGCGTTTCATCTTGGTTTTTGTAGAATAATTTGTACAAGATGGGTCCGATATTTTCGTTTTCTGAACCTTCCAAAATTTGGTTTTCAACTATTTTTTGTTTGGCAAATGAAATTAATTTGGTTTTTGAACAAATAGGTATTTTATTTGTCGGTGTAATTTCCATTTCAAGATTAGCATCCATCGTTTTAAGCGGTTTGGAACATTTTATTTAATTTTGTGTTTCATTACGAATCTGACGCGCCGAAATATGGTTAGAAAAAAATAATAATAAAACTTTCGAGATAAAAAAGTTAAAAATTGACCGTTGCTTTGCTTTAGTGTTTCTAATAATTGTTGTTTATCAAACATTTTTATATGGAAACAACAAATAAAATTTTAAATGTGTAGTTTTTTCTCTGTTTAGCTAGTAATCAATTATACATGTAATACAAAAATTCTCATAATTAAAAAGTTAATCGGTTAAGTAGCGAAAAAAAAATTTTTTTTTGACAATTTTTTATGGTTCTCCTTATTTAAGTTTCAACCAAGTCAATTTTTTTTTTATTAAAGTCTTTAAATATTTCTGTTGTTTTTCTGATTGTTAACAGAATTTTTCCTTATCATTAATATATTTTTTTCTTTTCTTTTCTTTATTTATTTTTGTAAATGTGCTTATCCTTTCTTTTCTTTTGGCTAAAACTTTATGATGTTTTAAATAATAAAGCTACACAATCTATACAAAATTAAAGCCCTTTTGAAAAAAATGTTTCATATGTATATACATAGAACTAAAAACGCATTATATCTATCTAGGCTTCAAGAGCGAAAATTCATAATAAATTGCAAACGGAATAGTTTGCCAGGAGTGCCAAACAACATAATTTAGCGAGTTGGAATAGTTCGAGGTCGAAAAGGAGGAAACGAAAACATTTTGAAGGTCATAGTCTAAAATTATGCTGTCCTATTAAAATACGGAAATACTTTTTGCTATACTAACGTAGCGTGTATGAAACAAAAAGAAAACAGCTGCACTGATGTTTGAGCGTTAGAAGTGTACAATACACTGGAAATTGGCGCCACGGCGGAGTGTGGAAAGAACATAAATATATTTCAGCCAACAAAGACTGAGGCCAAAGAATTCAGTTTATTTTTAATGTTTGGGATTAGTTAATAGTTCTTTACGAAGCATTACACAGTAAAATTTACCCTATGCAGTTTGACATAAGATATGGATGATTTTCTACATTCTAGTAGATTGAACACATTTTTCTCATGTCGCCAGTCAAATAGCCAAGTGTTTGTTGTTTGGAAAGTGAAACACTTCTCAACTTTGAAGGAATTTCAGTACGCTTCCCCTGAATTTACATTCATGGATGTTAGATGGTATCTGTGTGTGCGACTTTATCCTTGCACGAAAAAAGAAACTGTTAGTTTGTATTTGACAGCTTGCTCATCTTTCGCATCGAAATTCAAACTTGCATTTTTCTTTAAAGATGAATCAGGCAACGATGTTCAAAAACGGAAATAAAAAGAGCTTGATTTCTCAACCTCGCTATGTCGGGGTTACGCAAACTATTTAAACAGGCAAGATCTTTTGGATAATAAAATAGGTAATCTTTTGCCGGATGACATTTTGACGATCAGCTGTGAAGTAAAACTTTCTGAAAGCTGTGAAAAATTAACTAAATGTTTTTCAGGTAAAGGTTTTTTTCATCGAATATTCAAAAAAAATTTTATTTTGCTTCTTTTAGTAACAGTTTTTCTCATAAAATGAACTATAGTGTTTGATTGCTGTAATGAAACTGCAATATTATTTACAAAAATATAAGGGAATCCTTCATAAACGATGTCACGCTATGAGGGGGGAGGGGGAGTTCGTGAAATTGTGACAAGGAGAGGGGAGGGGGTAACAAAAAGTGTGACATCATACTTATGCAACAAAGCGTGATATGTGACAAGGGGGTAGGGGTTCTGTTGAAGTGTGACTTTTGTGACAAAGGGGGAGGGGGTCTAGTAAATGGGAAAAAGGCTTAACATCATTTATGGACGGTCCCTAATGTAATTTATAGGGGAGCAAGTTCAGGTTGAAGTGCTGTTTATGTTGCTGCAGTGCTTGACGATCGTTTAGAATTAGATTTACAGTCCAACTTAGCGACTTTTTCACTCAGTATTGGCAAGCACCAGCAAAAACAGCAAGTTTATTTACAGGATGCAAAGCGAGCATAAATATTAGATGTGGTAAAATTATTATTAATGCTATTTGCTATAAATTCATTAACTGCTTTATCAAGTTCTTTAGTAAATTGTTAGTGGTGATCTTACAGTGGTGGCCGATTTCAGCAAATGGCCGAGCGAGATAGAACCATTGAATTATTCAAAAAATTGAAATATTACTGAAACAGAAAACATTACAATTATAAATGAGGCTTGCCTGACATATAAAAAGTCGAAATAATTAACTAATAGTGAACTATTTCCAAAATCTTTAAATTGATATCTCTAAAACTCGTCAATAGCTACTAAATAAAAACAGTAAGAAAATCGGTTAAAAAACAGGGGAGAAAACGGTTCTTAGCTGTTCATACTATTTTTCAGTAAACATTCAAAACTATTGTAACGTTATATCATACTATACCAGACTGCAACGTTTCTTGACAATGACGTCACAACGCGCGGCAGAAGAAATGAGTAAACGGCGAGGCTTTTGAGGTTACAAGGACGAGAGTCGAAAAGACGCCACACAAACTTGGCGAAATAATCCGATTAAGCATTCTATTTGGCACATTGCGCGTTTGAAAACTCATTTGTCAGCTTATCAGAAAAATATACAGATGTAACAAATTTTAAAGCTTATTTCTTTTTACATAATCATAATTTATGTTATTGGATCAAATATGTGTCTTGTTAATGCAATCATTAAAAGTATATTTTCTTCTGAAAATCCTTTTCTCCCTTCAATAATTCATAATAAAATAATTTTTATAAAAAAACAGAACCGACTTCAAATTAAAAATTGCGCTAAAAAGTAAAAAATAAATTCATTCTTTAAACAACATCGATGTGACTTTTAAACATAGTTTTAGACGTCGGTGCAAAATTAGGATAGATAAAATATTTTGTAATCATGAATCAATTACAAGTATATATATTTCCGCAGAATTAGCAACAGTTCCAATATGAAGTAGCAAATGGTATAATGGTAATTAGACCCATAATTTTGCACCGACTTCTAAAACTATGTTTAAAAGTCACATCGATGTTGTTTAAAGAATGAATTTATTTTTTACTTTTTAGCGCAATTTTTAATTTGAAGTCGGTTCTGTTTTTTTATAAAAATTATTTTATTTTATTCTTTTTAGTGTAAATACATTTTGTATATAAATCCTCTATTTTTTAAAAAATCCATATCAAAGGGCAAAACTTCTTTAAATTAATGGCACAAAAAACTAATCATTTGCATGATAAATTCCCTTTTGAAGTCTATTTTAGCAAACAAACTGATTGGATTAATTTTTGCCACAGAGAAGCCTTCAGTCAAACTCTTGCTGTAATTTCTTTTAATAGTATAGCCCATGACAACAAACATGTTTTTAACAATGCTTTTATATTTATTAATAGATTTTTCAACAAAGAAAAATCAAGCCAAGCCTTTCCAATTAAAATAAAAAATACTTTTTTTTCACTCGTAACGTTTTTTCTAAAAAGCAAATGTAGGCAAATTGATTTGCAATATTTGAGTTAGACGACCCTCTATCGATTAAAGAAAAAATCATCAAAATCGGTTCATTTAGTCAAAAGTTATGGATGAAAAGACAAATAAAAATACTACATTTCTGCCCATTACTTTAGTTCTAATTATCGAATATGGTCAAACAAAAGTACGGGACCTATGGGAAACGATCCTTGATCGATTGAAGAAAAAATCATGAAAATCGGTTCATCCGGTGCGAATGAGTGGACAAACAAACAAAAAAAAAAAACGACATACATGCAATACGAATGTATAACCTCTTTCCTTTGTGAAGGACGAAATCTAACATTTTTTCGCAATTTCGCATATGTTCCTCCCTGAAACTTTCCTCAACAAAAGTGTTTCAAAGTCTGGCTACGGCCTTGCGCTCCTCCTGTCGAGTTCAATGACTTTCCGTGTACTGTATTCTCAATATCCCCTTGCCTAACGAACATATACCGAATAACCGGCTTTAATTTTTGAAGCCTGTAAATTCTGTATATATTTTTAATACCAAAACCGCTCAGCCCACAGCTTGCAAATACGTAGTAAGTTCGTAATTTAGATAAGTTTTCAAATCATGCTAGTTAGCTAAATTTTAATAATCGAATTTCACATGCCGGATATTTCGTGCAATGGCAGAATCAGATTCCAGTTATTTAAACATTTGTCGGATATCAGGAATCCGGTTTACACAGCAAATAATTATCTTCCGGAGAAAAAAAAAATTCCTCAAAAATTCTGATGGCGCAACTTGCACCATGATCCTCCCCCCCCTCCCCCCGCGGGCACTAATGTCCCTGCCCAAGAGAAGTTATGGAAGCGTGTTGGTAAAAACAAAGTTATTTTATTCTATAAAGCAGGGGTCTCCAAACTTTCCAGCCTTAGGGCCATATTGATTACTCCAGTAAATTCCAAGGGCCAAAACCATATTATCATTAATTGTTGCCGGTGGTAAAAAGTTGAATCAGTCCACTAGTGGTGTAAAATATGATTACTTTTTTGCCAGATGCCATTAGCGACGGGGAAGCTGATGTATTTTCTGTATCGTATGGGTATCCGTTATAATGGGGTACCCGCATCGTATCGCCATAGTAATCATTGATTACAAAAGTAATGAAATACACAAGTAATCATTGATTACTTTTTTCTTCAGTAATCGTTACTTCGGTTCCTAACGAGTACTCAAGTAACGAATGAGTATTTTTTTACATGAAAAAAAAAGTCCGAAAAAGTACGCCACGTTTAAAAAAGGCTGCAAATCGAACTAAAGTCCGCAAAACGGCAACACTGCATATTATTAATTTTCCTGTCATTATCTGTAATTTCTAGATTAGTCGTAGAGTACGAGCGAGCCATGAGGAGTAACGTGACAGGACATCTGGTGGACACAAGCAGAAATAGGTAGTACCTTCTATCCCTAACAGATGGCGCTAATAGCACTTACAGAATAATCTCGTTGGTTCGATAAAGTTCTGGTGTCTTCCACTCACTTCTAGATGGCAGGAAGTGAAATATATAAGAAGGCTAGTGGCGCAACCACAAGTCAGTTCCTATGACACTGCTGTGAAATAAAATAGTGCGTACCTCCTTAAAACGTGTTTGTGCGTGTTTAAGTTTAAGACATCTTTGTAACAATATTTTTATTTGAATTGTTGCTTTTGTGTGTGATTTAGTAGAATGGAAAAGAAGCGAAAAATTGATAGTGAATGCAGAAAGTTCAAAGATCAGTGGAACATTCAGTATTTCGTAATTGAGTCCAGTAACAAGGCGCTATGTTTGATTTGCAATGAAAGCATAGCCGTTCTCAAAGAATATAACATTAAACGTCATTATGAAGCAAAACATTTTCAAAATTACTCAAAATATACAGGAAGTTTGCGGACAGAAAAATTCGAAGCTATGAAGCGCGGATTGAAATCGCAGAAATCTTTATTTACAAAACTCAAAACTGAACAAGAGGCTGCAACTCGTGCCAGCTTTCGTGTGGCTCTTGAAATTGCAAAACGTGGAAAACCATTCACCGATGGAGAAATGGTCAAAGAATGCATAATCGCAGTAGCCGAAGAAATGTGCCCTGAAAAGGTAAATTTATTAAAAACTGTCAGTATGTCAGCAAACACTGTGGCTCGAAGGGTAGAAGACATCGCTGAAAATATATCCTCTCAACTGTTCAACAAAAATGGACATGTTGAGTGGTTTTCTTTGGCCTTGGATGAGTCAACGGATGTGTCAGATACTGCTCAGGTGTTGATTTATATTCGAGGAGTAGATAAAAGCTATGAAGTGCATGAAGAACTTCTTGATATGTATAGTATTCATGGCACGACTACTGGTTCAGATATTTTTAAAGGAGTTGAAATGGCCATTAAGCAAAAGAACCTTCGATGGAAAAACTTGAAATGTATTACAACTGATGGAGGCAAAAACATGAGTGGGAAAGATAAAGGAGTGGTCGCTCTTGTGTCAAAGGCTGTAGAAAATGACGGTGGTTCAAAACCAATAGTCTTACATTGTATCATTCATCAACAGTCTTTGTGCGGAAAATGTTTGGATATGTCTGAAGTTCTGAAACCAGTCATATCAACTGTTAATTTTATCAGATCTTTTGGGCTGAATCACCGACAATTCGTACAATTTATTAAAGAGATTGGAGAAAATGACTTACCTTATCATACTGCCGTACGTTGGCTTAGTTGTGGGAAAGTCCTTCAGCGCTTTTTTGAACTTCGAGCAGTGATCGAATTTTTTTTGAATGAAAAGCATCGCCCTCTTACTGAATTGCAAAACAACGCATGGCTGTGGAAGTTAGCATTCTATGTTGATTTGACAAAACATGTGAACGAACTGAATTTGAGATTGCACGGAGAAAACCAGCATCTTCCTGATTTATACAATAATATCAAATCATTCCGGAAGAAATTGATACTGTTTCAATCACAACTACGAAGTAAATGTTTTTCACATTTTAAAACATGTGAAATATTTAGCCACACCACTGAGACCGAGTTTCCTATCGATTTTGCAATCGAAACTTTGAGTGCTTTGAAAATAAATTTTGATACTCGTTTCTCGGACTTTGATGCCATTGCGAATCAAATTAAGATTTTTCAGAATTCTTTTGATACTGACATGGAAACCCTAGCCCCGGAACTTCAAATGGAAATGATTGATCTACAGTGCAGTGATATAATTAAGAACAAATATCAAAACTTATCTTTGTTGGAATTTTATAAGTGTCTTCCACTGACACAATTTGATAATTTGCATAAATTTGCTCGTGGGCTGTTTTCTGTTTTTGGTACTACTTATTTGTGTGAGAAGACCTTTTCCAAAATGAAGTACACAAAAAATGTTTACAGATCTAAATTAACTGATGAGCATCTTAAATCTCTTTTAATAATTGGTACAAGTAAAATTAGTCCACAACTACAAACTATTGTCAGTGGAAAATCTCAATTACATAAATCTCATTAGTATTTCATATGTCGTTATGCTTGTTATAAGTTATCTTTTCATTTAAAATGTATAAAATGTTAGTTGGATTCATTTCAATAATTTGTTAGTTAGTAAATAATAACATACAACAATGTTATGAGTAGTTAGCCCATGACCATATCAATGTAGATGTCATATTAATAATTATTCAACATAAAAATAGATTACTTCAGTAAACTTAATTTAATTTGCTATAAAAAATAAATATGTTCTCTAGAAGGAGTTTTCTTTCAAGTATGCTAGCTCTCCGCGGGCCGGACAAAATCTGTCCGCGGGCCGGATGTGGCCCTCGGGCCGTAGTTTGGAGACCCCTGCTATAAAGCATTAAATTGTAGGCAAGGGAAGCGGGAGAAATTTAAAGGGGTTGCTGATTATTACTCTCAGAAATTTACGTTATTTTCCCTTCATTTTCGCCTTTCCCCAACTACAATAAAAACTTCCATATCGGGAAAAATAGGTAAAATCCCCCCCCCTCAAAAAAAAGGGATCTGGGGCGGAGCGTAGAGCAGGAGCACGGAGCAGTGAAGTAACGAAATTTTGCTCCACCTAGGAACGTAGCCTTAGCAAAGAAATTTGTTGCGCTCCAGTACTTCATTTTTTTCCCACTTTTTACTTTTTTATCATATTAAAAAAATAATAACTTTGAAAAAAATTATACAAAATATTACCTATTAAAATTACTCGGAGCATGAAGCAAAGAAACTCAAAATCCCTGTTAATTTTTTTTTTTTTTTTTTTTTTGGTAGCGGCAGGCATTTGGACTCGCAACAAACTGAACAGACTAAACAGAAACAAAAAAAAAAAAAAAAAAAAAGGAAATTAAAATAACATCGAGGAAGAAAAAGAAAAAAAAAAAAAAAAAAAAACTATGAGATAAGAAGTACACGCTTGTGCCCATCTACGTACCTATCACCCCTTTCTGAAGTGGAACCGCGCGACCTTGCTAGGTCTGCGAAACGAAAATTAACAGTATATCCTACTGCTCTAAAAATAACACTAATGCTTCATGAATCCAATAACCACTATAACAATAAGCATATGTATGTCACTAAGCATTTTTAAGCGACTTCACAAAGAAAGGAGGTTATACATTCATACTGTATGTATGTCGTTTTTTTTTTTTTTTTTGCTTGTTTGTTTGTCCACTCATAACTTCTCACCGGATGTACCGATTTTCAAGATTTGTTTTTAATCGATCGAGGGTGTTTTCCCATAGGTCCCGTACCTTCGTTTCACATATCTTCTGTAGATATTCTTAATTAAGATAAAAACATTGTTTTTAGATTATTTTGTTCTCTCAGGATTTAACCGTAGTAAATACTTTCCTGCCGAATATTCACAATGTCCATATTATTTTTATATATTACGTAATAACATAATGTATGCTCTTTTGTCCACCATCTTATTATTTTTTACAGATTATGCAAAAACGACATACAGTCATGCATACAGGATTTTGTACGGTTAAGGCATTATCTTCGTAATTTTTTCCAGAGGGGAAAATTTTTTCCAAAGGGGAAAAATTGTAAAGTTTTAGTTGGATGTTCATATAATATTTAATAATACTTGCCTCTCGGGGCAGAGCACTTTGCCCTCCTTCCCCTATCTAATTTCTTCTATGCGGACTAAATTTAATATCTTTATTGTTGTTCTCCGTATGATTTTGCAGAATAACTAGGCTTGAACCTAATAAGGCATTTTGTCATCGGAATGTAAAATTACTTACTCAGTAGAACTAAGTTGGCAAATAATACAATTTAAGACTAAATAGAGTTAACGGAAAACTAAATGTGGTTTATGAAAAACTACATCTAAATTGAGTTAAGTGTTTTGTTTTCTAAATAAATGTAACTCATTGTAATGATTTTTTACGAGTAATTTCCTTCTGTGTTATATAGTAATGCTCAATATCGTCTGCCTTACTCTCCCACCTTGACAGAAAATTAAATATTTTTGGGTACTCATTGTTTAAAGGGGCCGACGACATTGGCGATCAGATTTCCGAATTGCCGCCACTCGGACGAAGCGTATTTCGGCAGGGGTACCAGGGGAGGTGGGTGTAGGCACCCCTGATTTTGGTGTACTTTAATATGTTATAAATTCTTGCTGTAACTTTTAGCATATGATCTCTACTTCGATTGTGAAGTGAAAACATTTATTTGCATAACATTTTCCGAAGTGAATAGTGTATTTCTGTCCTTAGTTATATTGTCATTTATTGCAAGTTTAGCCAAAATCAACCAACATTTATCTTTACTTCAATTGTGATGCGAATAAATTTATTTATTAAAACATTTATCTAAGGAAATGGTGTATTTCTGATTGTAGTTCTTTTTTATCGCATGTGTTCTTTTATATTGTGGGTTAACCAAAATTCCTGCCAACATTTATTTCTACCTCGATTATGAAATGAAAACATTTATTTACTAAACATTTTCCCTTGGACATGGTATACCCTATAGAATATTTAGTGGTATATTATACCAAAAATGGTGTAGATTTGCTAACTAGAAAGGCTGGAGCTTAATTTTACTACAGTTTGTTCCTAGCTTGTGTATGTTGTGCCAAAATGCAGTAAAATTAAGCTGGATATTATGTAGCAAGCAACCCTTTTCCCCCGACGTTTTGGTACAACTTCCAACTGAACTTTTTATAGTGTATTTCTATATGGTTATCTTGTCTTATGTTGCAACTGTAGTCAAATCCCTCCAACATTTATCTTTACTTCTATTTTGATACCTTTATTTGCATCCAAACATTTTTTCAAGGAAAAGATGTATTTCTGTCTGTAGCTATTCACTTTTGTTACAGGTGTAGCCAAAAGCCCCCCAACATTTAATTTGCGCACTGGAAAAGATTCTCTCTTTGAAAGCAACCTCCGGGAAGCTTATGGTTGTGGCAGCTTCTCCGACGTTGTCCTGCGCCTGGGCGTAGAACCAATCCCAGCACACAAATTGATCCTCTCTGCTCGTTCAGAAGTTTTCAAAAGTATGTTTACGAGCGACATGAAAGAAAGCCAAGATAATGTCGTCGACTTGGTGGACATGGACTTGTCGGTGGCAAAAGCAATGCTGCTCTATATGTATACAGGCGAAGTAGAAGAGCTCTCAACAGAAAAGACGCTTGAGTTGTACGTCGCTGCAGATAGATATATGCTGATGGAACTAAAAGAGAAGTGCCGCGAATATCTGTCAAATAATCTTACATCAAAAAACGTCGGTGAGGTTTTTGAAACCGCTTGTTTTCATTCTGATGCTTTACTGTCAAAAGCTGCTAAAAAATTCTTCGCTGTCAATGTTACGAGCATCCTTGACTCCGTGGAGTGGGAAGAATTTTCGGTTCAAAAGCCATCTCATTCTGTACAGCTTCTCAGCTTTGCAATTAAAAGCAATCATTTCTTTTAATAGCTGGTGTAAAATGTACTCTTCAATTAGCACAACTGGTTCTTTAGGAAAAGACATTTTAAAAATAGCAAACAAACGAAGCTAAAACTACAGCCACAAACCAGAGCCACCTATACTAAATGCCTTCCGATATGAGAGAAAAAACGGCCGTGTAAAGTTCTCCGTTAGGTGGCGCAGATGACCTACTGTACTAACTTTAAATTTCTTTTAAGAACTAGTTACATTTTAATCAAAATTATGGTTCATTGCGTTGTACCGTACTGCTCTTCAGATTCAAAAACTGAAAAAAACAGTTTTCATGAATTCCCTTCCGACGAAGGATTACGAACAAAGTGGATAACAGCTTTGTCTAGGCAAGGTAATTATTATTTTTCTCACTCCAATGTGTTTTATGAAACTTTAAATGTTTATTATTTTCAGATCGCTGCCGTTTTATTCTTTTAGCATGCTTTATTTTCGATATCACAGATCATGTTTCGTTTCCATATATTAGAAGCGTTCATGTTTCTTAATTGTTTTAGCCAAAATTCAAAAATATGATGGTTGTACCAAGGCTGAACTTGATCCGTAACTGTTAACTAACTGGATCAAGTTCAGCCTTGGTTGTACAGATTAAAATAAACATTTTTATTTAGTAGGTTTTTCCTCCGGACCGTGGTAGCCTAGTGGTTAGCACGTCGGACTTCCACCTGGAAGGTCGCGCGTTCGATACCCACTGAAGACCACCATGTATACTTGGGGATATGTGCATGTAAAATCCGTAGACCCCACTACCTCTCCCCGTGCGTAAGCAATCCTAAGGCCTCGGCTAACAGGTAGGGGTCTGGTGGAGAAAAGTAGGTTTTTCCTGAAATAGATAAAAAGTTTACAATTTCATGGAATGTGGAAAAAAAACTTAGCGTTTTTCCTCAGTGCACTTTGTGTTTTCTAATGTTTAGGAAATACTAATCAATCTGAAAAATCAATAACGGAACATATGTTAAAAAGATTGCTGCTCCATTATAACAATTCTTTAAAATTCCTTAAGCCTGCTTTCCACGTGCAAGCAAAGGAGCGCATATGTTCTGCAATCTTTTTGCATCCGCTACAAAAATCGGATTTTTTTTCATTTCAATCATTTATAATGTTTCTTCTCAAAGTAAATAAACAAAATTTATTTTTATTTTAAATAAAAACATTGTTTGAAAATATGTATTTCTTCCCGAAAGTGTTTAGAAATGGGATTTCAAACGCTGTAAAATTAAACATTGAATTGCAGCTTTTTTTTCTTTTCTCAATACTCTTTAAGTTCTGTAATCTATATCATATAACCACAAGCAATTAAAAAACTGAAAACATAAATATAAAGAACAAAATAAGTAAATAATACAGTTAAGCTAGAAAAATCATTAAAAAAAAAGCATGTATATCTTAATGAATTCAAGATCTTTAGCAAACAAGTTAAGCAATATTATTAGAGAAAATGGAAATTTTGGTGTGGATGAACGACCTCATAAAAGTACTCTTGCTTAAAGTTTCAATTTTTCAATTAGATTTGATAGTTATGAAATTATCATGGTTTTTCTTTTCTTTTATTTCTATTTAGTTTCTTTCAGCATCCAATTTCTGTAACCCTAGGGCTCTTAAAATTTAATTGTAACTGTTACACAATTTTTAAAAGATGTAAAAATTAATTGTTGGAAAAAAATAAATCATTAGACGTTAAATTATAAACATATAATAAAAAATACATTTTGCTTTTTTATTATAGAAATGAAAAATATAAATTGGTTCTTGAATTTTCTTGCTGCAAAATTATGAAACTCAGAAATTTTCTTTTAGTGCCATTAATTACTACCAATGCATCCAAGAGAGTATTTAGGATTGAAATTTAAAGGAATATTTCTTAATCAGAAAAATAATAAATAATACTGCAAGTAGAAAATAGGATAGACTTCAAATATATTTTTTGATAAAATATGAAATTATATTTAATCATTCAAAATTTTACTGTTACTATAATCACAATGATTGTACTTAAATAAGTACCATTTAAAAAAAAATGGTTATTAATGATAAATAGTTTAAAATAGTTGAATCTTTCATATTAGTTAGTTTTTTCTTATTTTCTTGAAAGAATAGTGTTTTAGCTATTACACAAAAAGGAAGGAATGCAATGATTTTCAAAAAGAAAAAAAAATTACGCTTTCTTCCAGCTATTCTTAACTATTATAAAAAGAAAAAACAACCTAAAAATTACTGTTATCTTTTTTTACAAACAAGAGAACTGTTTTTGTATAATCCGTTTCTGGAGAAACGTATTGAAAAACACCTTTATAAGGGTCATTGGTGTAATTAGTCTTACTTTTTGAATAGGTTATAAATAATTTCTTAAAATATATAAAAATTATCCAGTTTTTGAAGGATGACTGACGTTTACATTTCCTATCATTTTGAAGACTTGAAACTGCTCTTACCTTTGATATATGAAAATAACATTGCTTTAAAACAGCCATTTAATATTTAATAAATAAAGAAAAAAAATCCTCCAAAAATGGTACAAAGTTGATATTTTCGGCTACTAGACTGAGAAAAGTCGATTTCTTCTGCTCCAAGCTGATACAAAAGCCCATTTTTTCTGCTCCAAACTGATACAAAAACCCATTTTTATCTGCTCCAAAATCTGATACAAACTCTGTGAGGCCGGTGGGAGCACTGAGGTAAGCCCATAACCACCACAACCACAACTCGGCAGCACACCACGGAGTATGGCATTATACCTAATGCCACACCAAACAACATAGGTTCACTACTTTTAGCAAAAAAATAAATTAACTTTGTGCTAAGTAGACTGTAATAATAAAAAAAATAGCTAGATGGAATAGTTCGAAGTCGAAAAGGAGGAAACGAAGGCATTTTGAAGGTCGTCGTCTGAAATTATGTTGTCCCATTAAAATATCCAAATACAGTAAAACCAAGTTATACCGCCGTGACTATCATGTCCCCCGACGGTTAAACCACCCTTTATCATTTAAAGGTGATTCCTTATTTACCATTGTAAATAAAGCCAGCCCGAGCACACCAATATTCTACTCGAAGTGCAAAAGCCCTATTGTGGTAGGCGTGTTGTACACTTTTTTCATGCTTTTTCTGTCTTTCAACCTAGAACATGGAGCTTAATTTTAAAATCAGGTGCAAGCGCCCTGACTTGTGTCTCTTGACATGGAGGAGCTCAATCTGTGAGGGACTGTTCGGTTCAATGCTTAACTATTACATTTTCAGAGGTCTAGGTTATGCGTGTGCAACTTCTTTTATAGCACTATCAACTTTTGTATTCCAGATTCTTTAGCATTCCTGAAAAGTAAACGTATTCCCTAGTGAGAAGTGCGTTCCTCCCCTTCCAAATCTTATTTTTTCTTAAGGCCTCTCCCCCTTCACAATCCCATGTTGATAACATAAATAGATTTTTAAGCACCCTATTTGTCGGAACACAGTTCGTTTATAACCTGTCGCTAGATAAACTGGCTGCGCAGCTGAGATGTGTGCTTCTTGTACAGCAATTACAGTGAATAAAATGGCAACAAAGAAGAAAAGAAAAAAATATACTATAGGGGGAAGAAAAGTTACGAGTAATTGATAAATTTCAAAATGATGCAACAAAAACGCGTATTATTTCGTGAATATGGTTCCGCGGTAGAGTTTCACTATACCGTGGTTATGTTATAACGCGGGTGCCAAACATGTCCTCCGACACCCGCGTTTTAACGAGGCTTTACTGTGTTCTTTCCATACTAACGTAGCGTAGGGTCAGTGGGGGAAAATGTGTCACTTTTTAGCTATTTTCATATTTAAAGTTTCATAGCAACAAAACCAGAAACATTTCCCATTTCTTTTCAATTGCATCTTAACATTGAACTCCTTTAGATCAATTTTATGTAATTTTAACATTTATTTTTTAATTACGAAATAGTTTAACTGAGCTTATAAAGTTGTGACTCCATCGTGGGGTAAAATGCTGAAAACAGTTATTTATTACTTTGAAACTGAAAAAAAAAAAATATGTAACATATTTAGGAACATTTTGGATTATGGGATTTTGGATATTATTTTAACATATAATTACATTAAAATGTTAAAATAATATTGTTCAAGATTGTTATATATTGGTTCACATAACACTTCAACAATATCACTTCTCTCTACCGCATCAACATGATCTTTTTTAGAGAAAACATTAAAAAAAAAAGGTTTTTAAATACAATCTTAATAAAATAAACCTGCATCGTTTAAATTTATTAACTTGCTGCAGTGAGGTACAACAGAGTAAATTAAAAAAAACAGAATATAATATAACTACTTAAGCCTAACCATGACCCATTTTACCCCATCCAAGAAAGCCGATGTAAAAAAGACAATATTTATTTTATTTTTTACATGCTTTGCTGGAATTGCTCTCCAAAGTTTCTTAGTGAGAAAATTCTTTAAATTTGGGCTGTTATTTGATAAAATATAGAGCTTTTCAGAAATTAGTAAACCATGTGTTTAGCACATTATCATCCAAAGTTTACAAAAAAAATTCCTTGTGGTTCCATATTTAAGAACCTAACTTTTTTGAGAATGAAAAACGTTGCCAACATATTGAAATATAACATTAAAAATATTGGTTTAAAAATTTCAATTTCAAGTTCTATTATTTTGGGTTTTTTAAATCAATAAATCAAATTTGCTCTTTCCTATTCTATATGAAAGAAAAAGAAAACAGCTGCGCTAATGTTTGAACATTTTAGAAGTGTACAATATATGCTGACGATTTAGTTTTTAGAACGAAGATGATCAGCTAACTTTAGAAAAAACACTTTATTTTTAACTTTTATTTTTTATTAAAGTATTAAGACATAACCTATTAAACTATATAGATATGTCCTATTCTTACTTCATTGTGCTACTACTAATGCACTTAGCAGAGTTGATTGAAGACAGAAGAATTTTTTATAACAAAAGCTAAAGAGACATTTTATTAACTAACTGAATTTAAACTTGACAATAGAAAGAACGAGACAGCAATACTGTTGCCATTACAAAACTAGTTAACATGAACAATTAATTTACTTTAACACTTTCCCTTCTTAACTGGATTTTGTATTTTTAAAATAAACCCATTTGACTACACAATGTTAATAGTCTTGTTGAAATCACAACGTTAAAATCATTGTTTCAGAAATTCATCATCAATGGGCCTGCATCTACCAGATGCGTGGTGCGTATATGAAAAAATCACACAGAGACGTTTGCAAACAACAACACAAACATTTATTCAAGACTGAACTAACACCAAAAGAAGCAATCTTCTACATTTTTTCTTTCCTTATATACGTAACAGAGTGGCACTCAGCGCCCTCTTTAATTTTATTTTCAACATCCTCCCCCCCTTGAAACTCGGAATGAGTCTCAAGCTTGTAAAAGACATTGTTGAACAAGTCAAGTCTTTTCGGAACTCTTACACATCTACCAGAGGATGTGTATCTTTTCAACACTAAGTTGAAAGCTCAGGTGCTGATCCACCTTCAATTTTACAATCAGCGCAAGAATTAGATTCCTCTGCACTCAGTTTCCTATCGGAAAATTCGCTTTTTTACTTTTGCCTGTAACTCTGAAGGAAAAATTCGCTGAATTGGTCGTAAAAATGAGCCATACTGAGTTTTAAGTTTCACCGTACGAATCTTTCCATCGCGTCCCGGAATTACCTCGATAATTTTTGCTAAGGGCCAAAATAAACGTTTTTTGCTGTCGTCTCCAACTAACACAACCTCTCCACCAATGGGCTCACGGTATTGTTTTTCATTATATTTTTGCACCAGTTGACTAAGATATTCCTTCCTGAAGCGTTGTCGTAAATCCTTTAGCAATTTACTTCTATATTTAATTCTTTTATTAAAATTCAAGAAATTTAACTCATCAATATCCTCAACATTGGAACTTCTATTCTCGATAAGGAACATTGCAGGTGTCAGAGGTATCAATTCTTGCGGGTCTTCGGAGACATAAGTTAAGGGTCGACAATTAATTATGGACTCACAATGACAAATTATAGTATAGAGTTCTTCGTAAGATAATACAGATTTTCCTAAAGTGCGTTTCAACAATTCTTTTATAGTCCGCACCAACCTCTCCCACCACCCACCCCACCAACTTGCGGTAGGGGGAATGAATTTCCAACGAATTTTCTCAATTCTCACTTCCTTTAAAATTTTATCCCAATTCAATTTTGCAAGATCATTATATGCCCCTCTAAAATTGGTCCCGTTATCACAATAAATTGTCCTAGGCCGTCCGCGTCGAGAAATAAACCGACGGAGTGCCATGAGAAAAGAATCTGAAGAAAGAGAATTTACAAGTTCCAAGTGAATAGCCCGATACACCGCGCACGTGAACAGTGCTATCCACACCTTGCCATCATTTTTCAAAAACAAAGGACCTGCCAAATCAATTCCTAGAATTTGGAACGGCGCAAAATCCGAAACCCGATCGGGTGGTAGAGGAGTTGGTTCACAAGACATGGCTTTAACTTTAAACCTCTTACAAATTATACAATGAAAAATAACATTTTTTATGGCTTTTCTAGCTCTAACTATCCAAAAATTTTCTCGCAACAAACATAGCATCATTTGAATCCCAGCATGACAATTTTTGTTATGCACATTTCTAATAAGGAGCCTAGTAAATTCACATTTTTCTGGTAAGAGTATTGGGTACAAAAAAGATTTATCATCATCTCTATTCAAGATCCTCGTTTTTACTCTCAAAATACCTTCATCATCTAAGAGTGTTTCAATATAATGTGAAGATTTAGAAAGCGCCAAATAACATTTTTGGACTAACCGAATTACATTCTTTTCAGAATTTTCAATTTCTAACTGTGAAAGTTTAGAGTCCTTAATTTTTTCAATACTACCTTTGCAATTTCTTACGAATCTAAACACCCACGCCAATACTCTTATCATCTTATCATAACTTGAAAATTGACGTTGATGCCAAGGGGGTGCGTCATTTGATAGATCAATATTCACGGCTTTCGTCTTTCTTCTTTCCGATTCTACCTCATCACATGAACAGAGACTTTCCCCCAATGGGCCAGTTCTCAGGTTTTTCTCTTAACCACAAAGGGCCTTCCCACCAACGATTAATAAGCATTTGCTTGGGGGAACATCCACGAGATAATACATCAGCAATATTCATTTTACCTGGTACGTGTTTCCACAAATGACCCCGCGTTAAATCTCGAATTTCCTTAATTCTATTTTCTACAAAAACGGACCAATTACCCCGTTCATTAATCCACCAAAGCGCAGTTGTGGAATCCGTCCAAAAGGTAACCTTTATATCTGGTAAATCTAAAGCATTAGTAATCGATTTTACAAGTCTAGAGCCGATACAGCACGCCATTAATTCTAAACGAGGAATACTTAAGGGTTTCAAGGGTGATACTCTAGACTTGGCTCGAACAAGATTAATTTTAACCTCTGAATTATGTATTAATCTTACAAAGACGCACGCAGCATAGGCCCCTTTGGATGCATCTACAAATACATGAAATTCAGACGTATCATTAATTATCATGTAACGAGACAAAGCGACATTTTTTAAAATACACAGTTCTTTACACCAATTGATAAATATATTTACATCCTTAGTGGGCAATTCATCGTCCCATCCAATTTTCAAATACCTTGCAATAAAAATTTTGGAAGCAACATGGCAGGTGTTAACAAACCAATGGGATCAAAAATTGTCTGCAGAATCCCCAAAATTAATCTTTTTGTAATTTTTGTATCACATGTCAAGGTATCAATATTTGTGCAACATTTTAGAGTATCATGGTCCAAATCCCAAATTACTCCCAAGACAGAAGTTTCTCCCGAGTGTTTGTCAACATTTTTCCCAGCCACATTACTTTCAAAACAACGTAAGTTAAAACATCCATTTGACATTATACCTTTAGCCTCTTCAATAAAACTTTCTTGTTCACTTCCATGAAATACACCAGAAACTAAATTGTCAACATAAAAAGCATTTTTCAGTCTTAGAGCTATATCTTTATATTTAGGAGGAGAATTCTCTAAAAGGTGTATTATAGAAGCATTCAATAAAAAGGGGCTGGAAGAGACCCCAAACACAACGCGACAATGTCTATATATTAATTGTTCTCCTTTGCATGGTAAAAAAAATCTAAGGCAATCCCTATCTTTTGGTGATACAGACAGCATTAAAAACGCTTTTTCGATATCCGCAACTATCCCGATGGGATAAGTTCGGAAACGATCTATAATATCGGGTATTAATTCAATAAGATTGACCCCTCGATATAGACATTCATTCAAAGAGGGTTTTCCCCTTTCTGAAAAGGAAGCGTCAAAGACCGGCCTTATCTTTGTAGTTGAGCTATGTAATTTTATTACGGGCCTATGAGGCAAAAAATGGCAGTCATTATTTAATTCTTCTTAAGGTACACGCTCAATAATATCTAATTTTTCCCAATCATCAAATACCTTCTGATAATCAGTAAAAAATTCCCCACAACTTAATTTATTAACCATTCCCTTGTGTCTTTTCCACACTGATTCTTTATTTGTGGGTAAATTCGCCGAATTATTTTTCCAAGGTAATTCCACTTCATATCTTCCACCGGGAAGAATCTTTAATTTCTCATTAAAATCACGTAAATTCAGCTCAGTTTCATTTTTCTCAATTTGGTTTGGATCAGAAATTCCTAAAGTTTCCAGTTCCCAAAATTGATTTATAGGTATTTTTATTGAATGCATTGAAAAAGTTTTTAAATGTTTTCCTTCGTCCGAATTCCGTTTTCCAAACACTACCCAACCCAATTTCGTTTCGATAGCCATTAAACCCGACGATAATTCTACAGAATTTCCAGTTAATAATTTTCCTATTGTATCCGAACCAATTAAAAGGTCAATTTCTGTTTCCTCTCTGAAGGAATCTGAAAAATCTATTTTTTTTTCTTTTAGTTCATTCAAAATTTCTCTATCTTCAATCTTTGGAATAAAACCGCAAATTTTTTCCTCTGACAGTACTTCGAAAGAACAAACAAAATTCCGCCTCAGATTACCGACTTCGAAAGAAAACACCTCATGTTATCTTGGTTTAGTTTCTTCTCCCCCGAATAACGCGTGAACTACTGTCTCACGCCGTATAGGCACGGCTCTGAGCTTTCGCACCATCTTTTTGCTAACGTAACTGCTTTGTGATCCGGAATCAAATGCAATTCTTATTATTTTTTCGCGCCCTTGATATCGAATAAAACCGCAAAGGGTTTGCAAATACACAGTCTCACTTTTATTGCAATTAGAAAGAGAATTTTCTTTTGAAATAACCTTTTGATCCTTATCTTTTACTTTAGAACACATTATATCAAAATGATTACTTTTACAATTGGAACAATTTAACTGATTTTTTACATTACAAAATCTACTTAAATGGTTAGCTTTTTTTAAGCAAGAAAAGCATGCACCCTTTTTTAACAATATCTGCTGTTTTTCAGGTAATGACATTTTTCTCGTGGAAAAACCATTTTTCACTGGGATGGGATTTCTCACAAAAAATACAATTTGACACACATATTCGCTTACCTGAATTATCAAGGCTTACCAGGGCTGACGCTGTTACCGCATCAGTAGATCTTTGTTTTTCGAGATGAAAGTCCTTTTTTCGTTGATTCTGATGGGAAGAGAAGCCAGTTCGAGCTAGTAGAACCATTTCCTCCCCTTTTACTTCCTGACGCAGAAAGTTCATCAGTTGTTTTAGAGTTCTAGATTCATTTTCAGTAGAGTCGTGATTTCTGCTTCTTTCCCATGCCACTAATACATCTTCTGGCAAAGAACTTTCCACTAAAGGGGTTAAAAAATCGCCATATTTTTCTTGTGTTCTTCCTAAACTATCAAGGGCCCGCAATTTACTTTCAAGTTCATCATATAGAACAGGTAAATCAGTTTTAGCTCTTCCAGTTGCAGCATTCTTTATCACAAGACTCAATAAGTCGCGTACATAAATTTGTACTAATAAGTCTTCACGTCCAAAACGCTCACGTAACTGTTCAATCGCTTTAGAATAATTTGCCGCCGTTGCCGGAAAACTAAGTACTAACCTTTCTGTCTTCGATTTGGGTTCCATGGCTTGCAGTAAATACTGCATTTTGTCTTCATCAGCTATCGTTTTATCATCGTGGATCTTTTGAAACTGACTCCAAAATGTCAAATAGTCCTTAGCTTCACCCGAAAATTTCTTAAGTTCAAATTTAGGCAGTTTAAATCTTCTCGTTTCTTTATTTTCATCCGGAAGAACAGATATTCACAACTCAGAATCAATTTGAGCACCGAGTTCCAGAAACCGATCTCTGTATCCTTCAGCTTCTTCAAAATCTTTACTATATTCAATTTCGCCATCGGCACTCATTAAAAGATTCTCCGAAATAAAATTTTGGCATTCTTCAAGTCTTCGAAATTTGTCACCTAGTTGAAATCGCAAAATCGTAAGGTTTTCAAATCTTTCATTTCTTTAGCTAATTCAGCTTCAATTTTCTTTGCAGTGTTCGTAAATGCCGTTCTAAATCCTTTCCTTGCAGTCTTCAAAGTATTAAGCTCCATTTTTAGTTCTAAATCAATACTTTAAATTCAAATTTAAAGTCCAAATCGAATGAGGGTCAGTTTCAATAAGTCTCAATTCGAAACAAAAATTCTAAATCCCAAAAATTTTAATTCTTAAAGTTCGAAACAAAAGTTCTCAATTCAAAATAGTTCAACAAAGTTCATTAAATTCAAACCTTAATTCAAACATCGTAATAATTCAAACTCAACTGGAAACTAAGGTTGGCTCTAATGGTTCTAATTTTCTTAGTTCAGTTCAAAAAAATACGCACCTGTCCCGCCGAGGGTACCATTTATGTTGAAATCACAACGTTAAAATCGTTGTTTCAGAAATTCATCATCAATGGGCCTGCATCTACCAGATGCGTGGTGCGTATATGAAAAAATCACACAGAGACGTTTGCAAACAACAACACAAACATTTATTCAAGACTGAACTAACACCAAAAGAAGCAATCTTCTACATTTCTTCTTTCCTTATATACGTAACAGAGTGGCACTCAGCGCCCTCTTTAATTTTATTTTCAACAAGTCTTGTCTTCATCAGGGGTTTCGTTAAGATGTCGGAGACTTGTTTCTCAGTCGACACTTGTTCAACTTTCAGTTTGCCCTCTAGTACTTTCTCGCGTACAAAGAAATGCTTTATTTCTATGTATTATTATCTATGTTTATTTCTATGTCTCTTTCGCTTTATTTCTATTCTTCCATGCTTAGTTCTTCGATGATATTCAGAGTTATGTGACAACTTAACTGCTGCCCTGTTATCCACTTGAAGTGTGGGAATTTCTTTTAAATCCAGTATACCATGAAATAATCTACGGAGCCAAATGACTTCTTTGGCTGCCTCTGATGCTGCTATAATTCCAGCCTCAGTCGTTGAAGTTGCAACAATGGGTTGCCTTTGACTGCGCCAAGAAACGGCTCCTCCAGCGTATAGCATAACATATCCAGAGGTTGATCGACCAGTTTCGGTACAACCGCCAAAATCTGAGTCACTATAACATTGAAGTATTCTTTTCATGTTGGTTACATGATAAGTGATTCCATAATTAACTGTACCTGCTAAATAGCGGAATACTCTCTTCAATCTAACTATATCCTCGGCAGATGGTTTTTCGAGTGTTCTTGATAGATATCCTACACTGTAGGCAAGATCAGGTCTAGTTCCTACCATCAAATACATAAGGGCGCCAACTGCTTGTCTGTAAGGAAAGTCGGCTGTCTTAACATCGGATTTTTCCAATCTTGAATCTTTTAACATAGTAGTTACAGATTTGCATTTTTCAAATCCAAAACGCTTTAGGAATTTTCTAGCATATCCTTTTTGACTAATTGTTATTGAGCGGTCATTATGACGTTCAATTTCAATACTTAGAAAACAATTGACTTCTCCTACAGTGATCTTGAAATTTGCTTCAAGTTCTTTTATAAACATTTCAGAATCATGTTGGTCACTTGCAGCAATTAATCCATCATCAACATACAATACTATAAGCAACTTCCTTTCATTTCTTTCTCGAATGTAAAGGCATGGATCGGCTTCACTTGCTTTGAAACCAAGATCTGTAAGAAACTTGCCGAAACATTTATTCCAACAGCGTGGCGATTGTTTTAGGCCATACAAACTACGCTTTAGTCTGCATACTCTCCCTGTGCCGTCTTGGAGCCCTTCTGGCTGTTTCATATAAATAGTTTCTTCCAGATCTCCATATAAGAATGCGGTTGACACATCAAACTGTTTCAAGTGCATTCTCTCTTCAGACGCTATACTTAATATTGCTCGTATTGTGCCTAATTTGGCAACTGGACTGTAGGTTTCACTATAATCAATGTGTTTTCTTTGACTGTATCCCTTTACAAGAAGTCTGGCTTTATATTTGTCTATGCTGCCATCTGAATTTCTTTTAATTTTATAGACCCACTTACAGGGTATTGCTCTAGAGCCAACTGGTAGTTCAGTTAGTTCCCATGTCTGATTTTCCTTTAATGAACTCATTTCAGTGTTCATAGCTTTTATCCAATTTTTTCTATCTTTGGAACTTACTGCTTCTTCATACGTATCAGGTTTTTCCTTGTCATTTATATATGACTCTGCTTCCATAATGTACTCTTCGAAACGTTTGGGTTTTTGCAGATTCGAGTGATTTCTTAGCTCTCTGTTTGATATAGACTCTGCATAGTCTTCTTCACTATCGGTCTCAGTATCACTTGTTAGAGCTTCTTGGCTTTCCCAACCTTGTGCAGTTTCTTTCTCTTCTATTTGCTCTTTTTGATACGGTTGAAATATCGAGCATTCAATCATTTGTATTACTTGTTTTATAGTGGCAGCATCAATATATGCTGTTTTGTGTTTGGCAACACTATTAGTTTAAGTTTTAAATTCGCTGTGTAAAATAGTAAGACGTACTGTTTTCTTTTGCCTTGCATTATTTTCTGTATTAAATCTTGATTCTTTTGTTATCACCTTAGTTTCTGTTCATTTTACAACAGGTTATGGGTTTTTAGCGACGCTTAACCGCGCAATTAAGGTAAGATAACTTTGACGACGTTTGAATCACAGATTTTTAAATAGTTTCTTTGACACGGAATTTGAATTATTCGCATTTCTTAGTGATTATGGATGCTAAAAACTTTGTACAGTGCATGAAGTTGGACGGACCATCCAACTGGATTGACTGGAAATTCGAAATTAATTCGTTATTTGTATTGAATGACTGTGTGGGCATTGTCGATGGTTCGCTTATTGAGCCAACTCCACCGGCAGAAAGCGCAAGTGAAAAAACAGTACAAGATTATAAAGAAGCGACAAAAATATATGCAAAGGCAAATGCGAAAGCTGCTGTAATTATGCGCACTAATGTATCAGCGAATGTGTTGAACTTGATACGAATGCATGGTAATTCTGCCCTTGCTATATGGAATGAGTTGTTCAACAATTTTGAGAAAGTGTCAAGCGTAAAATTGGACACTCTTCTGCAACAGTTTTTCACCTTCCGGATGGAAAAAGACGAAGACGTAATGCAATCACTCGCACGTTTGCGTACACTATGGGTCGATCTCCAGCGCGAGCAAGAACTGAGTGGCGAAGGGAAGTTACCACAAAACTTGCTAGTACCACGAATCTTATCTATTCTTCCTGATGATGAATATCGTGAGTTCAAATCACAGTGGGATTCGTCGCCAAAGTCGGAAAAATCGCCTGAAAAACTGATCCAGCAGATTAGTCTTATGCGGCTACAAAGACGAAATAAAGAGCTAAAAGACGATACTACGACATTTATAGCAAATGCTAAGTGTAATGCAAAGTATAACGGAAAGAAATGGAAGAAGGGTAGGAAAAAGCCCCAGATAGCGTGCCAACCCCAACCTTTGACAACAAATAATGCCAAGACGACGAATAAACTTAGTAGGACCTGTGGTGGTGTGAAAGTTTTTAATGGCATCTGTTTTCGTTGTAATAAACCCGGGCACATTGGAAAATTTTGCCCAGATTTCCCAGACAAGCCAGCTACGACGAGTGGAAAACAGAAAACATTCTTTGCTAATACTCAATGCAGTGCATTTACTTGTCAAGAAACAATTGTGGCAAAACAGTAAAGCCCCAAGGACGACGGAGCTACTTGCAAATCCTTTTACCGGGAAATCTGCTAATACTTCGACGACGTTTCCACTCACTTTGGACAAGGCCGGAAATCAAAGAGTCAGGGAACAAAACAGAAGAAAATGGCAATTTTTGGATTTGGGGGTTTTTGACCCTGTGCGTTTTTGGAAAACAAAAATCGATTGACTTAAAAATGATGTAAAACGAAGAAAATGGCAAAAATTTTACATGCAAAAATGAAGCGCGAATCTCCAACTTTGGGCATTCAGGGCGGGTATGAATCATGTCGGTTTTTTCCCAAAGACCCCAAAAATTTCTTCTAGAAGTCCATTTTCTAAAGGCCAATAAAGACGGGAAGGCAAAATGGGAAAAATTTAAAAAAATCAAAAGCAAGGTTTTTTCTTTGGGGTTCCCCTTTAACCAAACAAAAGGATGGTAAAAAAATGTTTAAAAAGGAAAATTGGTCACAGACGGTGGTCGTGAATTTGACAATGCAAAATTAGTGAAACTGACTGATGATGCAGGAATCAAACTGCGAATTATTATGCCATATACTCCACAACAAAACGGCTTAGTTGAAAGAGAAAATCGCACAATAATGAATGCAGTTCGCACTATGCTCAAGGACTCCGGCCTACCTCAGTTTCTATGGGCAGAAGCAGCATCTACGGCTGTCTACATTCTCAATCGAACCGGACCCAGCAAAACCACTGGAAAATCTCCATTTGAGGAATGGTTTGGACGCAAGCCATCGATCAACAAAATTATAGTTTTTGGATCAACCGCATTTGTACATGTACCAGATGTCAACAGAAGCAAATTGGATGATAAGTCTTTAAAAGGGTATTTAGTTGGTTATTGTGATAACGATGGATATCGTATTTTCATACCATCAAAGAATGACACGATAAAAAGTGCGAACGTAGCGTTCAATGAACAGCAAATAGGTCCAACCTCTCAACCTCTAGAAGCGACATCTAATACCAGTTCATCAAGAGGTATGAAATTTGGAATTTTCGATATTCCTAATGATGCAGACACGCAGGAGGCTGATGATCTATGCGCTGAGGAAGATGAACCAACTCGGATGACGACATATACGTTGCGAGACCGTTCAACTATCCAACGCCTTGTAAGGTTTAACGACTACGACGTGTACAGTAGCGTTCTGAAGCTGGATGAACCGAAAACATACGACGAAGCAATGAAATCTCCTGATTGTGAAAGCTGGAAACAAGCCGTGGATGAAGAAATGGCTTCACATGCCAAGCATGAAACGTGGCAGCTTGTTAAGCCACTTAAAGGACGCAAAATCCTCGATAATCGCTGGGTTTACAAGGTGAAGACAAATCCAGATGGCTCGGTCGAGAGATTCAAGGCTCGTTTGGTAGCAAAAGGGTACACGCAGACAGCGGATATCGACTACGGAGAAACATTTAGTCCGGTGTGTCGCTATGACACAATACGAGCTCTTATTGCGACGGCAGCCAAGGAGAAGCTAAAGCTATTTCAAATTGACGTGGAGACAGCATTCCTGTACGGTGATCTAACAGAAGAGATCTACATGCGCCAACCCGAAGGGTACGATGACGGAAGTGGGCGTATATGCAAGATACTCCGACCTTTATACGGCTTGA
The DNA here is from genome assembly GCA_038502835.1 of Octonoba sinensis. NCBI lineage: Eukaryota > Metazoa > Arthropoda > Arachnida > Araneae > Uloboridae > Octonoba > Octonoba sinensis. The sequence continues at coordinate 114,519,044 of CM076604.1, forward strand.
AACAAGCTGGACGGTGTCGGAACACCAAGTTTAGTGATGTACTAAAGAAACATGGAATGATACAAAGTAAGTCTGATCATTGCCTATTCATACGAAACGATCATGGACACAAAATGCTGATGGCGATTTATGTTGACGACGGCATTGTCGCTGTTCAGGACGAAGTAGTGTTTTTCACATTTATAGACGAGCTCAAGCAACATTTCAGAATTAAAGTGGCTGCGTTGAATTGTTTTCTTGGCCTGCAAGTTGAACGTTTGCAAGACGGCTCACTCTTCTTGCACCAAGAAGCATTTACAAAAACATTTCTAGAGCGATTTGGAGATACTAAGACGTCACAGATCCCAGTAAAGAAATCAAGTCTCAAGGTCGACTATGGCCAGCCAAATGACGATGGCATGATTAAGATCAAAGAGGCGAAGCCACTTAGCAGTAAAATTCCTTACCGATCAGTAGTGGGCAGTTTGCTTTATTTAGCGATGGGCACTCGTCCAGATATGAGTTATGCGGTGAGTTTAGTATCTCGCAAATTGGACAACCCGACAGAGACTGATTGGGAAATCGTACAGACAACACTAAGGTATCTTCACAATACCATTGGTCATGGCATTGTGTACACTAATGAAGACGACAAAAGTTTGATGTTGTTCAGTGACGCAGATAACAACAGTTGTGCAGAGACACGCAGGTCTCGAACAGGTGTTATTTCTTTCTATGGTGGAGGTGCAATTACTTGGCGGAGCAAGCTACAGAAGGCCGTATCTAATTCTACGACAGAAGCAGAGTTTAGGGCAGCAGCTGATGCCACAAAAGACCTGATATGGTTGAAGCGCTTATTTGATGAGATAGCTAACGATGTCTCATTGCCAATCCTACAGATTGATAATCAGAGCACCATCAAGTACATCAAAAATCCAATGTTCCACGCTCGTACGAAGCACATCGACCAAAGGTACAAATTTGTCCAAGATGAGTTCTCAAAGGGACATTTTCAGTTAGACAATGTCAGAAGTGATGAACAACGAGCAGATATTCTGACAAAGGAGCTTCCAGCACCTTGTTGATTGGTGTAAAAGCAGTCAATGTGTATAAGTGACAGTTTAACTCATGTGAACAATGATTGTTTTGTTTTTTTCATGCTCGAAGGAGGCTGTTGAAATATCGAGCATTCAATCATTTGTATTACTTGTTTTATAGTGGCAGCATCAGTATATGCTGTTTTGCGTTTGGCAACACTGTTAGTTTAAGTTTGAAATTCGCTGTGTAAAACAGTAAGACGTACTGTTTTCTTTTGCCTTGCATTATTTTCTATATTAAATCTTGATTCTTTTGTTATCACCTTAGTTTCTGTTCATTTTACAACAGATACTTTCCCTGATTTGTTTCTTTTTCTGATTTATCTTGTAATAATATTTTAGTGTGGTCATCACAATTTCCTGTTCCTTCCTGAAAGATTACATCTCTTGACAGAATTACGCGATGCTTATACTTAATCCTAATTCGGTATCGCTCATCTCCATCATATCTTACGAGATAGCCTTTGACTGCTTTCTTGTCCATTTTTCTTCTTCTTTGAATTGGAATATGAGCATAGCACGTAGAACCTATCACGCGTAGATGTTTAATACGGGGCTTCTTTTTCAACCAAAGCTCATAAGGACTTATACCTTCTACTGATGATTTCCCTGTTCTGTTCAATATGTATATGGCAGAGTTAACTAATTCAGCCCATAATGATGCATTGAAATTGGCTTCAGAATTTGCATATTTAAAAGTTCTAGCCATTTCGACTATAGTGCGCATTTCACGTTCACAGCCTCCATTCTGTTCTGGGGTGTAAGGAGCTGTTAACCTTTGCGTAATTCCTTTTGTGTCAAGAATTGCACGAACGCTTTCATTATCAAACTCACCACCGTTATCACTGAGAAATTCCTTTATTGAATGACTCGTTGCTTCGGCATGTGCAAGCATGTGGCCTAGCACATTTTTAACTTCTGACTTTTCTTTAACGAGGTAACCATAGCGAAACTTGGTACAACTGTCCTTAAATACGACAAGATACCGTTTCTTCTGAAAAGACTCATCGAATGGTCCACAGACGTCCGCTGAAATAAGTTCTCCTGGTTCAGAAGCTTTCTTTCTTGTGCCGAACGATAACCGGTGTGTTTTTCCATAAACGCATGGTTCACACAATTCTTTGTCTGAATTTACGATGATACCTAGTTCTTTTTCTAGTATATTCTTAACGTGGCGCTTATCTTGATGACCATATATTTCATGATATAACTGTAGCAAGGAGTTGTCTTCTACAGTAGTATGCACTTCTATCACTTTTTTAGGAGGTATTAGTTGAATGTCTGCCTTGAATAATGTACCATTAACATTTCGATGTCCATGCAAAAGAACTTGACCGTTGACTTTTAACCAGCACTCCGTGGGAGTAGACACAAATTTACTGTTTTGATTTCTGTCTTGAGCAGCGAGTACTGAAAATAAATTTCTATTGATTTTGGGAACATACCAAACGTCTTTTAAAAAAACGTGTTTTTCTTTTCCATGAATTGTTGCTCTAACTTGAATAGTGCCTTTTCCAAGTGCAACCAATGTTTCATTTCCTGCAGCTCTAATTCCACAAGGATCTTTGAACTTCTCAAAATCTGTAAAGTATGTGGAACAGTTTGTGACATGCTTAGTCGCTCCATTGTCTATCCAAAACGTTGTTAGACTAGTCTCTGTTGCATAAGCATCCTCAGAAACGGACATGAGGGCTGCGTTTGCTGATTCATTAGACTGTGTTGTACTTGATTTACTTTTTGATGGTCTTCCGTCAGAAATCCACTTTCTACAGTCTTTTATTCAGTGGCCTTTACGTTTACAATAATTGCAAGATCTTCTTTTCTTATTCTTGACTTATTATTGCAATTCTGTATTTTCTTTTCTGATTTTGACACCACTAGTGCTTCTTGAACAGCTACTTCATTTTCATCAGTGCGTTTGGCGAAATTTCTTTCAAACATACTTACTTGTGTCGCCAATTCTTGAAAAGTTTTTTCTTCATCTTTGGCTAGAAGCATCCAACTTGATTTGAATGACTTAAAATTACTTGGCAAAATATTTAAAACTTTACACACCAATAACAATTCTGGGAGTTTGTTTTCCCCTTTCGCGATAAGCCCGTTGTTCAGTTCAGTCCACAAACTGCTTAGCTTTGCAATATGGGTTGAAATGTCTTCGCTTGAAATCCAACTGAAGGTGAAAAACTCACTGAAAATTTTGAAAAGTTGGTCTTTTGACGATGCTTCGAACAACATTTTCAATGCTTCCCAAGCTTCATATGCTGATTCTTTGTCCATGATTTTCTGATAAACGGAATCTGTTATCGTGCTGGCGATCATACTTTTCGCGTAACTGTTGGCTTTCCGGTACAAATTCGAACACACTTCATATTTCTTGACGGCTGCTTCGTCTGCTGTGATCGGTAACTCTTCCGGCTTCTTTAATTTGCCATCGATTACGTCCAGTGCTCCTTCATGGTAATCTAATATGTCTCTAACCTTCCGTCTCCACATTGAAAAATCTGCTTCTCCAGATAACGGCTTTACAGTTCTTGATAAATCCATCGTAATATATGCTAAGGATTTTGCTGACTATATCTTCTTTAAATTAAACTGTAAAAACGCACAATGAGCATGCTATCGCCCATAATCTATTGAAGTATTAAGACATAACCTATTAAACTATATAGATATATCCTATTCTTACTTCATTGTGCTACTACTAATGCACTTAGCAGAGTTGATTGAAGACAGAAGAATTTCTTGTAACATAAAATAATTTTTGGAAAAAAAAAATAGAACCGACTTCAAACTATAAATTGCGCTAAAAAGTAAAAAATAATATTATTTTTTAAACAACTTCGATGCGACTTTTAAACATAATTTTTGAAGTCTGTGCAAAATTATGACAGTCTAATTATAATTACATGCGTTATTTTACACTGAAACTGTTGCAAACTCTACGCTATTTATATTTGTAATTGGTTCAAAGTTACAAAAGGAATCATGCATCAAAATCCATCATAATTTTGCACCGACTTCAAAAATTATGTTTAAAAGTCGTATCGAAGTTGTTTAAAGAATAATATTATTTTTTACTTTTTAGCGCAATTTATAGTTTGAAGTCGGTTCTATTTTTTTTTCCAAAAATTATTTTATTTTATTCTTTTTAGCGTAAATACATTTTTATATAAATACTCTATTTTTAAAACATACATATCAAAGGGGAAACCTTTGAGGGAATGACACTAAAAACTAACCGTTTGTAAGATAAATTTCGTTTTAAAATCGATTTTAAAGGGTCACTAGAGCAAGCAAACTGATTGGATTTAATTTCTTCTTCAGAGAAGCCTTCAGTCTATTTCTTGTTATAATTGCTTTTAATATTACATCTTAATGGCAACAAACTCTTTTTCAACAATGAGTTAAATTTTTATTATTAACAACTTTCCCAACAAAGAAAAATCGAGCCTAGCCTTTCCAATTAAAATGAAAAACTACTTATTTTTCACCCATAACGTTTTTTCTAAAAAACAGATGTAGTCAAACTGATGTGCGATATTTGAGTTAGACGACCCTCTATCGATAAAAGAAAAAATAATCAAAATCGGTTCATTTAGTCAAAAGTTATGGATGAAAAAGCAAAAAAATTACCACATTTCAGCCCATAACTTTTTTTCTAATTATCGAATATGGTCAACCAAGGTATGGGACCTATGGGAAACCATCCTCGATCGATTAAAAAAAATTCATGAAAATCGGTTCACCCGGTAAGAAGTTATGAGTGGACAAACAAACAAACAAAAAAAAACGACATACATACAATATGAATGTATAACCTCCTTCCTTTGTGAAGTCGGTTAAAAAGCTAAAGAGACATTTTATTAACTAACTGAATTTAAACTTTACAATAGAAAGAACGAGACAGCAATACTGTTGCCATTACAAAACTAGTTAACATGAACAATTAATTTACTTTAACAATTTTTAGTGCTCGGGATTAATTACCATTTCTTGTCAAAGTGTTGCAACAATAAAACTTACCCCTTGCAGTTTTACATAAGATATGGGAGATTTACAACATCCTAGCAGATCGAATACTCTTTTTTCATGTCGGCAGTCAAATAGTTTTATCGTTTTTTGGAAAGTGAAAGATTTCTCAACTTTGAAAGATTTTCAGTACGTTTCCCCTAAATTTACATTCATGAACGTTAGCTGGTATCTGCGACTTAATCCTTGCAGAGAAAAAGAAAATGTTAGTTTGTATTTAAAGGCTTGCTCACCTTTTACTTCGAAATTTAAATTTGCGTTTTTCCTTAAAGATGAATCAGGCAATGACGTTAAGAAACTGAAGTCAAAAGAAGATGTCTTCTCAACCTCGCTATGTCGGGGTTACACAAAGTATTTAAACAGGCAGAATCTTTTGGATGGTAAACTAGGAAATCTTTTGCCGGATGATATTTTGACGATCTGCTGTGAAGTAGAGCTTTCTGAACGCTGTGAAACATTAATTGAATGTTTTTCAGGTAAAGGAGTTTTTATATAATTTTCTGTAATATATAATATTTTCATTTGTTTCTTGTCTCAACAGTTTTTCTTCTGTCTTGATTTGTCTCATAAAACGGACTATAGTGTTTGTTTACTCTAATTAAAATGCAATAATTACAAATGTAATGCAATTTATAGGGAAGCAAGTTCTGATTGAAGTGCTGTTTATGTTGCTGCAGTGCTTGGCGATGGTTTAGAACTAGATTCATTCAGTTCAACAGTTCCTTGATAATATATGGTTGTCGGCTTTATCACTCAGTATGGGCAAGTAGCAGCATAAATAGCACTTTCACAGCAAGTTTATTTTCATGATGCGAAGCGGACATATACATAAATAAAAAAAGATGTGGTAAAATTACTATTTTAGTAATAACGCTGCGCTGTAATTTCATTAACTGCTTTATCAAGCTCCTTAGTAAATTGTTAATGGTGATCTATTACAGTATCGATCGATTTCAACAAATGGCTGAGCGAGTTACAACCATTGAATTATCCGAAAATTAAACAAGATATTGCTCAAATTGAAAAAGAAGCTTCTGTTCAATAGAGGAAGACATACACAGACAAACTGTAAGGGCACGTTGGTGCTGTTATTTAACTAGCCCTTCTATCTTATTAATAACTAGCTGACATGCCCGGCGTTGCGCAGGGTAACACTGCATCATTCCCAGGCCAAGTGACAAATGTCTAAAATTCTGTTGGCGAACCTCTTGGCGAAATTTTAATTTCATCAAAAATCAGCGATATCGGAAGCCTTCCAGCCTAGTAAATGTATGCGACTTAACCCAAAAATAATTTTCATTAGTTTACGTTAATATAAATCATCAATTTGGCGACAAAAGTACTCTTTATTTTGGCGAAATTGCTCAAATTGAGCGAATAAATTCAGAGATAATTTAAGCCTCGTTTTAAAACTCGAAAACAACTTAAAATTTAAACGAACAAATAGCAGTACAAATACTATTTATTCTGCGAATTTCAGAAAGACATCATCTTACGCAGTCATGCATGAAAATTAGAAATGTATCTTATGCAGAAAAATTACGAAATGTAAAATAATGCATTAAAAACAGTTAACTACATGAAAAAAGGAAAGTTATCTCTTCTTTGGCGAGAAAAGTATATGTTTGCGATTTAATCCGAAAAGAATTTTCATTAGTTTTACTTTAGCAGAGATTTTAATATTGGCTACAGAAGTGCTCTTTATTTTGGCGAAAATACACAATTTGTGCTAGTAAATTCACATTTGAGCCTCGTTTTAAAGTACGATAACTACTTAAAATGAATATTGCGCGTGTTCTATTTGTTCAAGGAACTATGCAAAAATAATCATCTTGTGCAGTTTTTTACTGGCATTAATGTGCTGCAAAAATCTAAAGCATTGGAAATTTTCTCGATGAGATAATTCCAAAATTAAGTTTTGCTTAAAATTGGAAAAAAAAAAAAAAAAAAAACGAATTCGAATTTTAAGGAAAACGCTTCGAGGTGCACGAGGACCTGACCCAAGGTACTTGTAACCTAAATTTCGTACTTCTGGACCCTTTCAACTCTCCAGGAGGAGACCGATACACACACACACATATACTGATACACGAACTCTCTATTTTATTTATATAGATTTATTTAGTACTAGCTGACATTCCCGGCGTTGCGCGGGATAACACTAACTAAAATACACACGGGCATCAGGACAATCGTTCCAAAATAACATCAAGAGTCCTCAAAAATCACAATTACAGCATAGACAACACGACATCTAAAAATTTGAATCAGAATAACAGCATTATTCTCTTTAAGAATGCCCATCAGATGAACAACAACGTTTCCTGAATATTTTTGCTATAATAAAGAAAGCATTCCTTAACTCCCCCCTCCCCCTTTCAATAAAGATAACCATTCCATCCTAAACATCCCTATTAGAATAAAGACATGAGTCCAAAAATAAAACACTATTAAAATAAAGACGTCAGTGACTAAAAATACCCATTAGACTACAGACCTTTATGAGCTTCTGTTCCTAAAATTACCAATAGTCCATCTTAAAATCCCCATCAGACTAAGGACACCAGTTCCTAGAAATTCCGCTTGTAAAATCTTCAAAACATTTCCTGCAAATTAAAATAAAATAACACTTTTATAAAAGTCAGCAAAAAGCTGATGAAAAGCATTATTTCCAAAGGCAAATAAATAAACATGCGCATTTAAGCAAGAAAATGTCAGTACTGAGACAATACTGTGTGAAATATAAGTTGATAGAAAGAGATAACTAAATTATGTCCAAATGGCGCCAAATAGACAGTACAAAAAAAATGTTATAAAATAATTCATTTGAGTAAAATCAATGAAAACCGCTTTGGAAAAAAGTTAAAATAAAGTGGACGATCGCCAAATTGCACTATTGTAATGGAAGCATAACGCAAATGCGCCAGAATCCTACGTACAGTGCAAATCACGTACCAACTCACCTAAAAAAAGAAAAGTTAGTCCCATGACCAACTCGGTTTTTTTTTTCAAATTTGGTACACAGATTGATGATATAGAGGCATGGAAAATTCCAAATTTTTAGCTATCTGCTCCTTTTATTTTTAAATATACAGGTCCTCAAAGTTTGTCTGCCACCTCAAAATACTGAGAAATTGATGTTTTTTATTTTTTTTCTCTTGGAAACTCTATTCATGCAATATGAAAGTGTTAGATATCTATGGAAACTAAATATCTCAGGCATTCAGAAAAAAATACTACAATGTTCATAATGAAAATTGTTAAGCTACAGTACTCTTAGAAGTTGCAACTACAAATATTCGATTTTCCCGATTTTGCTAAAAGGGAAGATTTAATTCCAAGAAAAGGAAAATAAAACTAAAGGTTTACTGACTTTCTGGTAGAGTACATATGTTCACCATAAATTGCTACACAATAAATTACTTGGGTTTCTCACTCCTTCTTGGAAATATTTCAGCTTAAAGACAAGCCATAGGGCAAAAACATGCAATTTTGGCCAACTTGTCAGCCATTTTTCTCATAAAGGGCAAGCACTAGAAAATATTTATTTTTTTAAAAATAAGCTACTGATGTGTCAGCTATTCACCGGAAAAGAGTTTACTTCTGGTTATTTTTTTTATAAAGAGATATCCTGCTGCTAGTATATGCATGTTTTTCTCTAATACCATATGAGTGATTCCATACCAACTCACCTAAAAAAATAAAAGTTGGTTGCATGACCAACTCCGATTTTTTTCAAATTTCGTACACAAATTGGTGATATTGAGGCATGAAAAAGACCAAATGTTTAGCTACCTACTCCACTTATTTTTAAATATACAGGTCCTCAAAGTTTGTCTGCCACCTCAAAATACTGAGAAATTCATGTTTTTAAATTTTTTTCTCTTGGAAACTCTATTCATTCAATATGAAAGTGTTATATATCCATGGAAACTAGATGTTCCAGGCATTCAGAAAAAAATACTACAATGTGCATAATGAAAATTGTTAAGGAACAGTACTCTTAGAAGTTGCAACCACAAAAATTCGATCAGCGTAATGTTACGGTCCCTAAGATATTTTTTTTTTTTTGTGGGGTTATATAAAAGAGAAAGTTCCCCATACTTTAGAAGAGCTAAAGGCCGAATCATCGAGGAAATATCCATACCCTTGAAATGTGCAGAAAAGTCTCCCAAAACTTCAGAAATAGACTGCAACAGTGTATTGGTGCTGAAGGCCGCTATCTTTCTGTAGTGGTATTCAAAACTTAATGTAAAAAAATAGCATTAAATACAGATCAAAATAAAAAAAGCTTTAAGTCTCAAACTGTATTAGTTTTTTTATAACACTTCAAAACCGGGCCATCACTTTTGCCCCACCCTGTATATCCAGAATATTATTAAATAAAAAAAAATAACAATTCCGGGAACTGTTATAATCTCTTTTATTTGGTTTAGAGAAGGGGGGGGGGGGGCTCTATCCGTTAAATATCGTATTTCTCCACTAAATACTAACTCATTTTTTTTAAATAAAAAGGTTTGTAAGACAAATATATTTCCTAGATCTTACTTGAAGACATCACAAAAATAGAGTTTTGCTTTAATGTCAGAACGTAGTAAAAACAAAATGCTGCTCCATTATTCAATGCTTCATTCCCCAAATAACACTACTTCTGAAAGTAACTAAATAATGTTCAGAGGGTAAATAAAATTTAATACATAATATTTAGGTAATATTCAGTAAGTTTTTTTAAAATTAATGCTAAGATTGAGAGGGGAAACACAGGCATATGGTATTAGAGAAAAACATGCATATACTATCAACAAGATATCTCTTTACAAAAAATATAACCAAAAGAAAATTCTTTTCCTGTGAATAGCTGACACATTAGTAGCTATTTTTAAAAAAATTAACATTTTCTAGTGCTTGCCCTTTATGAGAAAAATCGATGGACAAGTTGGTCAAAATTGCATGTTTTTGCCCCATGGCTTGTTTTTAAGCTGAAATATTTCCAGGAAAGAGTGAGAAACCGAAGTAATTTATTGTGTAGAAATTTATGGTGAGCACATGAACTCTACCAGAAAGTCAGTAAAACTTTGGTTTTATTTTCCTTTTATTGGAATTAAATCCTCAACTTTAGCAAAATCGGTAAAATCGAAATTTTGTGGTTGCAACTTCTAAGAGTACTGTACCTTAAAAATTTTCATTATGCACATTGTAGTATTTTTTTCTGAATGCCTGGAACATCTAGTTTTCATAGATATATAACACTTTCATATTGCAGGAATAGAGTTTCCAAGAGAAAAAAATTTTAAAACATCAATTTCTCAGTATTTTGAGGTGGCAGACAAATTTTGAGGACCTGTATATTTAAAAATAAGTGGAGTAGGTAACTAAAAATTTGGTCTTTTTCATGCCTCAATATCACCAATTTGTGTATGAAATTTGAAAGAAATCGGAGTTGGTCATGCAACCAACTTTTATTTTTTTAGGTGAGTTGGTATGGAATCACTCATATGGTATTAGAGAAAAACATGCATATACTATCAGCAGGGTATCTCTTTATAAAAAAAATAACCAGAAGTAAACTCTTTTCCGGTGAATAGCTGACACATCAGTAGCTTATTTAAAAAAAATTAAATATTTTCTAGTGCTTGCCCTTTATGAGAAAAATGGCTGACAAGTTGGCCAAAATTGCATGTTTTTGCCCTATGGCTTGTCTTTAAGCTGAAATATTTCCAAGAAGGAGTGATAAACCCAAGTAATTTATTGTGTAGCAATTTATGGTGAACACATGTACTCTACCAGAAAGTCAGTAAACTTTTGGTTTTATTTTCCTTTTCTTGGAATTAAATCCTCAATTTTAGCAAAATCGGGAAAATCGAATTTTTGTAGTTGCAACTTCTAAGAGTACTGTACCTTAACAATTTTCATTATTAACATTGTAGTATTTTTTTTCTGAAAGTCTGAAACATTTAGTTTCTATAGATATCTAACACTTTCATATTGCAGGAATAGAGTTTCCAAGAGAAAAAAATTAAAAAACATCAGTTTCTCAGTATTTTGAGGTGGCAGGCAAACTTTGAGGACCCGTATATTTAAAAACAAGTGGAGTAGGTAGCTAAAAATTTGGACTTTTTCATGCCTCTATATCATCAATCTGTGTACTAAATTTGAAAAAAATCCGAGTTGGTCATGCGACCCCCATTAGGTGAGTTGGTGTGGAATCACTCCGGGTAGTGAATTGAATGAGAACAATATTACTAATAAGGATTTTTTACTCGGTTTTCAAAAGTTACGAAGCGTGAAATAATATTTTGAGAACAATAATTAATTGCAGGGAGGGGGGAGTTATCCCCTCTTGGCGAAATTTTAAATTCTATCAAAAATCAGCCATATCGAAAGTCTTCCAACCTCGTAAATGTATGCAACATAATCAAAAACTAATTTTCATTAGCTTTACTCGAACAGAAATCATCTATTTGGCAACAAAAGTACTCTTTATTTTGACGAAATTACTCAAATTGAGCGAATTAATTCAGAGATAATTTAAGCCTCGTTTTAAAATTCGAAAATTACTTAATCGTCGAAGTTCAGAAAGACATCATCTTATGCAGAAAAATTCCAAAACCCAAAATAATGAATTGAAAACAATTAACTACACGAAAAAATGTTATCTCTTTTTGGCGAGAGAATAATATGTTTGCGATTTAAATCGAAAAGTATTTTCGTTCGTTTTACTTTCACAGAAATTTTCTTTTTGGCGACAAAAGTACTCTTTCTTTTGGCGAAAACACGCGAATTGAGCAGATAAATTCAGCGGTAAGCCTCGTTTTAAAATTCGAACTACTTAACCCTTTATCTACTGACGGTACTTATAAGTACCATTCTCTATAAATTCCACCCAGAAACCATTTTTACCAATTTTTTCTGATGGTGCTTTGCAGGAACACTCTTTGAAGTCCACTTTTTCAGAATACTTATCAGCAAGTGTTCTATAAAGAGTATTTTAGCGAGGAAAGGAAGATAGTTTTGAAACCGATGCGGTGTTTTGAACTGCCATTTTGCTGAGCTTGCTCCCCGTTTTAGAGTTTCGCTTCAGAAAAGTGGTAAAATTCAAGAATTAAGTCCCTGATTTTTTTAATGTGTTAGTTAAGATCTTAGAAAACTAATTGACGAAATATTTTGATTAAAAAGTGTATGTAATTAATTTCACAGTTAAAATGTTTTTTGGCATTTATTAGCTGTAAAGAAATAAATTCTTATAGACTAAGCATTTTATTTATGTAAATCCCTTAGTTTTCAGTGTAAATACATAGACAAACTACGTATATGAAAAAAAAAAAAAAAAAAACTGCAGATCATAATGCAGTAGATAAAGGGTTAAAACAAATATTGCGCGTGTTCTATTTGTTCTACGAAGTGCAAAAATAACCATCTTGTGCAGTTTTTTACTTTCATTAATATGCTGCAAAAATCTAAAACATGGGACATTTCTTCGAGGTGAAAATTCCAAAATTAACTGTTTTGCTTAAAATAGGAACAAAAGAAGAACAAATTCGAATTTTAGGAAAAACACTTAGAGGTGCACGAGGACCTGACCCAAGGTACCTGTAACCAAAATTTCGTACTTCTGGACCCTTCCATCTCTCCAGGAGGCTACCGATACACATACACACACAAACTTTTGGTTTTATTTATATAGACTTATTTGCGAAGAAGTCCGCTTTTTAAAAAGAAACAGGCTGTATTAAACTTGGCAGTTGACAAAATGCCGCACGAGCAAAACTGTTGTAAATGAGAAATTTTTCTATACTAGAGTTCTTCCAACAGCCGAAATTCGACCGTAATAATTAAATTTAGCATTGAAAACATTATGCTATTTATATAATCTATATAAAAAAAACCGAAAGTTTCTGTATCGTCCACCTCCTGGCGAGATGGAACCGTGCAGAAGTGCGAAATTTTGGTTACAGGTACCTTGGGTCAGGTCCTCGTGCACCTCGAAGCGTTTTTCCGAAAATTCGAACACTATAAAATATTTACTGGTATGTTGTACCAAAAAATGGTGCAGATTTGCTAGTTAGAAAGGATGGTGCTTAACTTTACGATATTTTGGTGCTAACTTGTGTATGTTGTACCAAAGAACAGTAAAAGTAAGCTACATGCTTTGTAGTAAGAAAACGTTTTTCCCCTACATTTTGGTATAACTTGCAACTGAATTTTTATAGTGTATTTCTATCTGGTTGTCTTGTCTTTTGTTGCAGCTGTAGCCAAATCCCTCCAACATTTATCTTTACTTCTATTGTGAGAAAAAAACATTTATTTGCCAAAACATTTTGCCAAGGAAAAGGAGTGTTTCTGTCTGTAGTTATCTACTTTTGTTACAGGTGTAGCCAAAAGCCCCCGAACATTTAACCTGCGTACTGGAAAAGATTCCCTTTTTGGAAGCAAACTTCGGGAAGCATATGGTTCTGGCAGTTTCTCCGATGTTGTCCTGCGTGTGGGCGTAGAGACAATCCCAGCACACAAATTGATCCTCTCTGCTCGTTCAGAAGTTTTCAAAAGTATGTTTACGAGCGACATGAAAGAAAGCCAAGAGAACGCCGTCGACTTGGTGGACATGGACTTGCCTGTGGCAGAAGCAATGCTGCTCTATATGTATACAGGCGAAGTAGAAGAGCTCTCAACAGAAAAGACGCTTGAGTTGTACGTCGCTGCAGATAGATATATGCTGATGGAACTAAAAGAGAAGTGCCGCGAATATCTGTCAAATAATCTTACATCAAAAAACGTCGGTGAGTTTTTTGAAACCGCTTGTTTTCATTCTGATGATTTACTTTCAAAAGCTGCTAAGAAATTCTTCGCTGTAAATGTTAAGAGCATCCTTGACTCAGTGGAGTGGGAAGAATTTTCGGCTCAAAAGCCATCTCATTCTGTACAGCTCCTTAGCTTTGCTATTAAAAGCAATCATTTTTTTTAATATTTTGCTCTTTATACTGTTCATATTCATTTTCTCTTCTTCAATTCTGAAGCTTTGTTAACTTGTGTTACAATACTTCCTAATATTGTTATTCTTAAAAAAAAACTTGTTAGCTAATTGAACGTTTAATGTGTATATTGAATGTGTTTAACATTCGTTCTTGTCCTTGTCTTTCATGGAATATACATACAAAAGGTCAGAGTTCAACTTTTAGTTCTAGTATATACTGCTTTGTATTTAAAATAATAAGAAAAATAATAGTTGATACAGAAAAGATTTCTGTAATTTATGCAGTTATACAAAGGGATTTATTCAAAAAGAAAACAGCAATTTAGAGCTACTTTTTTTTTTGCAGCAGACTGTTTAGTTGTTAAATTAAAGAACTTAAAAAATTTTCTAAATACTAAATACCTGATGATGAACAAAAAAAAAAAAAAAACATTTATCATAAGTATGCAAAAAACAGAAAAATTATTCATACGTACGATATAGACTTACTTGAGTTCTGGTGAGTAACTAGAACCCAAACAAAAGAACAATTTAAATCTATTCCCCCCCCCCCCCGCATGATGCTCGTTATATCTTTGCTGTGTAAACAGCACTGTAGCATACGGGATTGTGGAAGTGTAAGTTGGGATACTAGTTTATTTTATTTATTTATTTATTATTATTTTATCGCCGTCCGTTCTTAGTTTTTAACGGTAATCAAAAATCTTGACAAATTTTAAAGTACTTTAAAGTTTAGGATTTGAGCATATGTCAGCTCAAACTTAAAATTCAACTTGGCGTCTGACTTAAACTTGAATCTTGTTCGTGCACTTGCATTATCATTCAATTTGTTTTAAATGTCTGCAGAGAGTAAAATATACTTATTGAACTCCAAAAATTAATAGATGAATTACAATTAAACTAACTTCAAAATGAACAAATAACGTAATAAAGCACACATTTGCAGAAAATATCGCACATATTCCTATTCACATAGGAATTCAGAAGAGTTTTGTCAAGAATTATAGAAAAGCGGAAAGTGATGAGTCATTTTCTAACTAGGAAAAAATTACCTTTTATTTTATACATGTCGCTTATAGAAATGAACAGTGTCATATCTGCAAAATGGACATTTTTCAAGAGAGGCGTTTGAACTTTCTACAATTTGTTTCATTTAATTACTTGATTTGTTTCAATGATTATTATAATCGATTTTTTTCAGAAAGTAGTTATTGTTCTAGTTTTCTCTCACGTGATGGATGTTAATGATGTCAAAAAATTAGAAATAACTATAAAAAGTAGTTATTACAGTATTGCACCAAAATAATACAGTTGGTCTCTAGCCTTAATTTTTGAACATTTACTTACGGCAGAATTCCCAATATAAAGAGCTCACAAAAAATCTGCAAATTTTGATATAAAAACCGAAAATTCCCCCGATTTTTTGCAGGTATGACAGTTTATTTCTATAAGCGATATATGAAAAACAAAAATAACACTTGCATTTACTTCTAAGTAAAAGTCATTAAGTAACGTAATCATGACCATTAAAGTACAAATAATATGTTGTAGCTAAGAAACGAAATACTGCTGTGCTAAGCACAAACGTCGTACTTGCCTTTTTTGGCCGAAATTCCGTTATTGCCACCAGGTGGTACATAGTTCCGTACTTTACCTGAATACAACGGTTTGATGCGATATGTAAATGGGAAAAAATTCTGAAAAAGAAGTACATTGTCATTTTAATCGTCAGTATCTCATTTTGAGTTCAGCTGCAGATACCAATAATTGGTACATCTATTTGGCTGGTACATCTGGCATAACAATAATTGGTACATCTATTTGGTACAATTGTGCTTACCACGGCAGAGTATCTTTGTGCTAAAAATAAAAAGGAAAAAACCACGTTGACTAAGCAAAAAATTTGCAAATTGTTACAGACATGGTGTTTCAAGATAACAACGAACCAATTTTTTAAGGCAAAATAGGTTATCTATAACCTCGATATACATGTTGACAATCTTTTGCAAATTGTGTGCTTAAGTAAGGTTGCTTTAAAAAAAACAACCCAGTCGCTATCTTTGGAGTCTACATAATTTAGTCATCAGAACTGATAAATGAGTATAGTTGATTATTGGTGCAAATCGATTTTTTTTTTGTGAAAAATCCGCTTAAAGTTCAAAAAAAGTCGCCTGATTATAAAATTGATTAAAATAAATTATACTTTAAAAAAATTAGAAAAAATACACCTTTTGTAGCAATATAAACTAAAAATTTAAAAATAATCTTTAAATATAAAAACGGCTGAGGCCACTGAAATTGCTACATTTATGGTGGCAGAAATCATACTGAAGCATGGAGCTCTCGGAATACTGATAAGTGATCGAGGACGTTCCTTTTTGTCTAATATTGTAAAAGACATCAATCAGTTTTGCCAGATATCTCACCCTTTAACGACCGCTTACCATCCTCAAACTAATGGCTTTAACGGAAAGATTCAATAAAACACTCACAGATATGCTCTCTATGTGCGTAGACGTTGAGCACAAGAATTTGGACACTATTTACCTTTTGTCACTTGTGCATATAAGGAGGGAAAAGTGTAACGAACTACATTCCCATGTGGTCTAGGGGTTAGGACTCTTGGATGAGCACCAGTGGTGGAAGTATGACTTGGCTCGTAATGTACTTGGATGACACCAGATGACGCCGCCACAAATACGCCAACTTCCTTTTTAGACCTATGTGTGAAGGGAAGGGAAAAATCTCCATCTACCGGTACCCTCGGAAATGCCTCGGGACTTCAGGGTCCACGGATTTTACATGCACGTAGCCCAAGTGGACATGGTGGGTTTTCAGCGGCCCGGGTATCGAACCCGAGATCCTCCGATCCACGACATCCTAACCACTAGGCTACCACGGCCCCAAGTATTTGTATATAAGTATTTGTGTAAAGTTCATTACTTTAAATACTTTACGAATATTGTCATTAAAAATGCAATATGTATCTAAAAAGTAAAATATTACCGATAAGGCTTATATTAAAAAACTCATATTTATTAAAAAACTCATTCCCTTGGTCCTTTGTAACTACTCATGGGTAATTCGACTAAAAATAACATTGTAATAAATTTCGTTAAATCATATCAAAATTACCCCATTCCGCAAAATAGTACTCTTTGAGGCTAGCCCCATTTACTTTTAATCTGGCTATCTAACATCAATATCAATTCTATTTATAACCAAAGTTGACCTCTTGTTGGAAAATGAAGAAATCTTTGATTGGATTTGGAGATAAAAATTAAATTCAAAGTTTCGTAATATAAGGAAAAAAGCATTAAATCTGGCAGAAGCAGAAATAAATCGTAAGCGATGGAAAACATATCTTCTAATTAAGTAGAACGCTGCATATAAATCTTCAATCTTTTCTTTTTAAAATATTGAAATAATCTCATGAGCTAATATTTTTGAAAGATGATTCCACGGTCTAGAGCTTTTTCCATACATAAATATTAATAGAACTAAAAGTATAATTTATCAAAATAGGAGTCTTTTCCATTGATTTGGCTGAAAATAAATTGTTACTTTGGATAATATGAAACTGGGATAGAAAAGCTTTCAGACTTCCGAATGTATGAAACTGTTCATAGCAATTTGATGTACAAAATGGTGCAGGTGGAGATAGATATATTTCTTTTCGTTTTAGGTTTTTTTTTTTTCTGAAAAGCTAAAACATTTTAAAAGTTTGGGTTATATATATATTAAATTTGTGTTTTGATTTTAAAAAATAGAAACCAATAGTAAATAATATGAAATAATACAGAGCGCAAAATATTTTTATAATTTTCTGAAAATTCTTTTATTGTAAATTTCTATGCTATATTATTGTTATTATTATTCTTAAAATTTTTACCTGAAACATGGGCAATTAGACACTAAAGCTCTGAGAACTAGTACATAGAGTTTACTCATTATACGAGTACATATACTCAGTACATAGAAATAGGGCTTGGTAGCAATGGAAAATAAAATAAGTTGAAGTATGGAAAATACATAATAAAAAGCACCAGTTTTACTTTTCAGCATGAGTTTATTAACCTTTTATGATATCTTCTCTACTAATTATTGTTAGTTGTGTCTTTGTATAAAAAAGACATTAATAGAAAAACTGCTTTTATCAAGAGCTGCAAGCGAAATTATATATAGTTTTGAAACTGTGAATGTTTATTAATACTTTTGCATATGCTTTCCATTGGGGAAGTATTCTAAAACATTCAGAATATGTCCCTTTCTTGTTTAGCGTGCTGACTTTTAATGATGCCTATGCACACGAATTCAATGCGGAAGCAACACGTGTACTCGCGTTGTAAGGACGTGCACTTGACATTTTTTTTTTGAACTTTACTTCCGCTTTGAATTTAAATAAAATTTTTCTGGGTTTTCATCCAACTACTTTTAAGTAGAAACAGTCTGAGATAGCATTTCAGTTACAATGGAATTTAAATTTTCCTATGAGGAAATGTATTTCAGTCTATATGGAAATGTCTACGACAAAATTGAAGTTTAAACATACAGCTGCAGAACTTCTTTATTGGATAAAGATAAGTGATTTTTTTTCAGTATTTCACTTAGCGTTATTTTTATCTTGAAACACAACACTAGGATTTAAACCTTCAGTTTATTAAACAATGTTGCATTGAAACATCCTGAGAGAACAGCTTATTGTGCATTCTAGATAATTAAATTCAAATAAGTTTCGCAGTTTACACATACTTATACTAGATCTGCGTAAACCACTAGTCTGTATACCAAAAAAGAGTCAAAAACAGGTTATATTCATGCTGCAGAGCTGTATTTCTTCACTGATGTTTGACTATTTTAATTTATAAGAACAGAAGAATTCATTGATTCAGATCTGGAACAAGTGCAAAATGAAAGTGTCATTGTTTGTTTACAGAAAACATTTTTTGATAAGATATTACTGCATTAAATAGTTCAATTAACTTGCTAGATTTTCTGGAATTGGAATTTTACTCAACTTGTTTTACTCAACATTTTACTCAACTCGACAGTTGTCCTGAAACTCAGTTGTCTCGAGGAGTAGACAGGGGACAATGAACTGGGCCCAGTGATGCCACCTTACCCCCTCTGAATCACAGTTGTCGAGCCAGTTGGCGCCGTGTGAACGTTGCAGCCAGTTGATTTGCTTTGTGTTGTGCCCATTCACTCCTGTCAGTCAAATAAGATGATGAGCAGTCAGCCATTTTTCGTATTCAAGTGCAATGCCAATACTTTCACAGTGTGAACAGGTTCTCTCCCAACTGGTCTGGCTATGACATTTCCCCAACTGTCCAGAGACAATTGGCACCGACAATTGTATCTTCAACTGGCATCGTGTAAACGCGGCTTTACGCCTATAGCTGAATATGTTTTGCCAAATGGAATAAAACTGAAACCTATTTTCAGAACTAACCGCGAGAGGGCTAGGTTGCTGATTAGCGAACCGTTAGGGAACGGTTCGTTTTCAGCTCTAATGAGTTAACCCTTTATCTACTGCATTATGATCTGCAGTATTTTTTTTAACAGAAATAGTTTGTCTAGGTATTTACAATGAAAATTAAGGGATTTAACTAAATAAAATGCTCAGTCTATAAGTAATTATTTTTTACAGCCAATTAGTGCCACAGATTATTTACCCTGTGAAATTAATTACACTTTTTAATCAAAAAATTTCGTCAAATAGTTTTCTAAGTTCTTAACTAACACGTTTAAAAAATCAGTGACTTGATTTTTGAATTTTACTGCTTTTCTGGAACAAAACTCTAAGGGAGCAATCTGAACAAAATGGAAGTTAAAAACACCGCATCGGTTTCAAAACTATCTATGTTCCTTTCCTCGCTAAAATACTCTTTATGGGTAATTCCATGGTGACTAACATAACAGAAGCACAAATATTTTAATATCATTTTCTGTCTCCTAGCTTAATTTTTACCATGATACCATAAATAGGGTGTTAATCTTTTTTGCACCGATAGGTTGTTCAAGTAAATGCAAAAAATTGATATTATTATTTTTATTTTTGAGATTTGGAGGGCATTTTTATCAATGTGACTAACATAACCATTTTGCAACCCTAAAGATTTTGTGTAACATTCACAGACATAATTCTCTGAAACTAAAACAATAAGCTAATTATTTTTCTCTGATATTATCTATGTGAAAGGCTATTGTTATATTATCATGTGCAAATTTGACACATATTTTAAATACATTACAAAAAAAATGTGTTTTAATAAAGCTTACCTGTGACTAACATAACATGCAAATACACATTTAACTTAAAATGGTATAGGTAATATTAACACAAATATAAGTATTTCTAGGAGTTCCCACCCCCCTAAAAAGCTACAGAACCCTCAAATCAGCTAAATAATCATCCAAGTCACCCCCAAATACCCCCCGCTCCTCCCCAAAATTATAAATTTCAATGGCGAAGTCTGTGCCATGCTCCCTTCCTGGTTGGCACCCCTGACTATTCAAATGGGATTTTATTAAAGATTGACATGTGTATGACAAGTATGTTGACTTGTAAACAAAATTTATATTTCGACTTTATAATTGAATTGATAGCGTCTACGAGAATTTAGTCACTTGCGTCAAAATTTTCAAATCTTGTGCTGTTTCAATCCAACATTTGTTGTCCTTGCTGTCAAACAATAATGCTGCTTCAGTGCTTTTCTCCACGAACGCCTACTATTAAAAAAAAAAAAAAAAAGACCTCGGGTTCTACTTTCTGGGACTAAAAGTAGGCCATCATTTTTTTATGTTAATAAATTTAAACAGCTGAATCCTTTTCCCTCTGACTTTCCTTTGTTTGAGACTATTAATATTAAGCTTTTAAGCCTGACATTATAATCTAACATTGAATATTTAGCACATTCCCAACATATCTTTTTTTACTTAGAAGTTGTAAATTTCATAACAACAAAATCATCCAATGTCACAGTGTTTGTCCCTGGGAACAGCACAAAATCTAGTTTGAAATAACTGACAATCAAACCAGCTTTACTTTTCAGAATCTTTTAAGAGTACTTCTTTTGTGGGAAACTCATATCCTCTATGCTGAAATAAGTATATTTTAAATTTTCCCATATTTATAACATTTTGTGATGACTGAATGCCTTCCACTTCATCAATATTCTCAAATAACATTTCCAATTCTTTAACGTCATGTCAGTTGAGTCAACAAACAAGCATTTTGTCTTCATGTCCTGTTTAGTTCAAAAAAGAACTTTTCTTTTACATTACTAACAACCGCTTGCTCGCTTAAAACTCTCCTCCACGATGTGCTTTACAATAGCATCTACTCCATTGTGTGCGCCCGTATCATAAAAGAGGACACTAAAATTCCATGACCTGTAGATTCCATTGTGAGCCCTTTCCACAATATAGGATGCTATAATTCTAATTATATAACACCTGTCCAATGTAAGTTAAGGTCAACAAGGAACATTTATTTTTAAGATGAGTAGCAACTCCATCTGTCTATACAATCATAGATTTCACAGTAATCATGTTAGTTGCAGTTAAGTCATGTATAAGTCTTTCAATAAAACTGTTTACTTCATAAGCAGAATGCTTGTTTGAATAAAATGAGAGAAATTATTATTATTAATAAGAAATTAAATGGATTTTTTTGTTCTGAAAATAATTTTGATGTTTGTTTAAAATTTAGATATTTCATATGTAATCATGTTATGTTAGTCACACTCAGTGATGTTATGTTTGTCACACGTACTACTACCAGAAAAAAAGAAAATTATTTATGTTTAGCCTCATCAATCTAACTGTACCCATCACACAGAAGACATCAGGGGGGAAAATTTATAAAATATAATAATTTCAGGCAAATAGCTAATTTAATTCATGTTTTTGTGACTAACATAACAAGTAAATCAGATGGAACACTAATTACCTTTGAAGCATTAATTTTAATTCAATGACGAAAAATTATGTTTTGTTATAAAGAAAAAGGACCATGCTTCAATTGCAAAAAGAAAAATAAATTGTTATTTGCAGTTTTACTGATAAAAGATAACTATGAAAAGTGAGAAAAATGCGCGACATTTTGAGTAATTACAAATGTTGTATTGACAGCTATTTTTTATAGGTTTTGAGTAAGATTTTGCAAAAACTGAAGTTAAATTCTAAAAATTTGAGAAATTACCTTTAAAAGGATGTATAACATAATATATATATTAAAAGTTGAAAAAATAATGTCTAGGTTGACACTTACGGGGAATTGCCCTAATATCCTGTATCCTGAAAAGGGGGAATTTAAAGACTGTCCCGGCAAAGTACCACCGGAATATTGGTAAAAATGATTGCTGGGAGGGAATTTATAGGAGAATGGTACTTATAAGTACCGTCGGTAGATAAAGGGTTAAAATGCATTTCTTGACAATTTTTAAACTGGTAGATTTTAAGTGTTCAGTTTTACATAAGTCTTTCTCTGTAGTTGTACAAAGTGCGGTAAAGCAAGAGTGTTATTGATAAACTGCTATCAAGAAGCTTGATTATTTGCTTTGAAACAAGCTCTTCGTAAATGTGTTGAAACACTCAACTTGTAAAATATTAATGTATGCAGTGCATTGTGTTGTCTATGGCAGTGATAAAACCAAAAAAGAAAAAAAAAAGTTTTATTTTTGCTCTGCATTACATTTCGTAATTACGATTTTTGTAATGTTTGTATTTTTAATGGTAACAAACAAGGTTTTCAATGCATATGATGAATTATAACCATTTATTCTTTCTTAATTGATGATAAACATAGCTTATACGGTTTTAGCCAAATTTCCCATTAATAGGAATAACAGTTTTGCATTTTGGGCATGTAAAAAGGTAACTTTAAGGACTGTGACTTCTGCAGTTTTCATGCATAAAATCCGTAATATTTCAGACAATATGGCCGTAATTCTTCGCCATACCGACTGAAGTAGTTTTAATGCTGTGTAGAGTCCGTTTTACATAAAATGCTGTCCGTGGAAGTATAAATATTGCATGCAAACATTTAAAATTTAATTTAAATTTTCGAGGTGGATTTTTTTAAAAATTTAATTTTGAAAATGTAACTGAAACTACATTGCACAAAAATGGTGTATTACAAGGGCACATTTGATGCTGATTACAAATCCCAGATAAAAATTGCTGGCTATCATTTAAAGTTTTGAAGTTGATATTATGATTGATATGAAGAAGACTCGTAAAAATTTGTTAATGGCATTTTATAGAATACATTATTCATGAAACATGATAAATTTACATATGTTATTGTTCTCTAATGTAAATAGTTATCAAACAAGAGGTAGTGCCTTTTTTCCAACACTTTTTTTACTTAAATAAAAAAGATTGAATATTCTATCGAATCCGAACACACTCTTAAATTAAATTAAGAATGGGTTCGAAAATCCACTCTTAATTGTATGGGTTAAGAGGGGAATAGATTAAGAACTCATTCTTAATTGTCATATTAATCCACATGCTGCTGTGAATAGCTGCATTGAATATAAAATCCAGTATATATTTGTCAAGTTTCATTCATCAGGAAAGATTTTTGTAAATGTTATTCAATGCTTATTTAAGGGACCGTTCATAAATGATGTCACGTTTTTTTCCCACATATTTGACCCCCTCCCCCCTTTGTCACATGTCACGCTATGTTTGCATAAGCAGGATGTCACACTTTTTATCACCATCTCCTCTCCCTTCGTCACACTTTGTCAAAATTCCACGAACCCCCTCCCCCTCGAAGCGTGACATCACTTATGAATGATCCCTAACATTTACTTCGAAACTGAGTTTGGAGGACGAGACGGAAAAGTAATGGCTATTTTAGCTGTTAGATTTTTTAATCATCCCCATAGCAGAATGCTATTGTAAATCTGTTTTCAGTTTCGATGCATTCTCGAGGAAGGGACGCGAGGAGACTTATTGTGACTAGCTAATTCCTTTAACGGGATTTAAGCGCAGCAACGAAATTCTAACAGACGTGTTCGTGGTGAATATTAAAGCCAATTTGTATTTACTTTTTCAAGTGACGAATGCAATTGTATTCAAGGAAATCTCATCTCGCGGAACATGAATTGTCTTCCCATCTTTAAAGATAAAATTTAAATCAGCATAGACGAAAAATCGTCGAATTTGATTTAAAAATCCAATTTGTAACATTCATCCAGTTTTTCTTTCTTTCTTTCTTTTTATTATTTTTGTTTTGGGGGGAAAAATCCATCATTTCAGTAATTACAAAAATACGAGTTTTCTTTTGAAAGTAACAGAAGGCTTGTAACTCTCATGCTAAAACAATTGTGCAAAAGTGGTTTGAGTGTCATACGAGGAACCTCATACAAAAGGGTAAAAGTCTAATTATGACCGTTCCTGCCAACTTCTTGGTTCAACTGGATATAAATGTCACGTAGATGAGTCACTGCAAGATGCTATGTTGAGACCAGTTCAACCAACAAGCAACTACAACAGCTAAGAAAGTTAAAAAAAAAAATACAGAAAGGTTTACAGGTTTACTGCCGCACTGGGTAGTGGGTTTGAAGCTGTGCCACTACACGATGCTTAGCAAGTTTGCAATGATTTATAAACAAAAGTATAAAAATAAGAGCTATAAATATTTATACATGAACTATGAGAGTTATATCACTTGACAGACACGTTCAATTGTTATTATGAGGGCTATAGAACATACAAACTTCAAAACTTGGTACCCCGCCCGACCACGGAGTTTTGACACTTGGGCACCTCTGCGAATAACAGAAAAGGAGTCCATTGGAGTTTAAACGAAGTTTGTTTTGCAGGGTCGTTTATTCGCACATGTATGAGAATGTTCGTTTCTATGTTTGTCAAAAGTACCCAGATTTAAAACTGGCATATAACATCAGCTCGTAAGAAACAAAGTATGCTAAACGAACTGAAACGGGAACAGTGTGCGGCACGCTAGATAATTTCTCACTTGGACACGAATGGATTCCTCTTGGAATTCTGGCAGGCAGAGGTCTTCGTTTGCCGGTAGGACTATATTTGCAAGGACCAGTGAACGCAATAACGTGTGCATGTAATGTATAAAATCGATAATATTACAGTATACAATTGGCCATGTTAATGCATGTCGAACAAAGTGGGGACCCTCACGTGTGCGTCAGAGTCCGTCCTGAACCAGGTTGGCGAACAGAAACATTATTTCCACAAGAAATTTTTGGCGCGTTTCATATGTAAAATGTTGCTGTCTATAACTGAATCGCTTATTTCGAAAAGGTAGCATCTCGTTTTGAAAAAAAAGAACTCTCAGTATTAATTTATTAATTTTTATGGCATAATTAATCAAAAATCGTTTTAATTTACCAATATTGCATTGCTATTACCTACTAAAATAAAATAATAAAAGATCAGACCCGTAAAGTTTTCAAAATTTTCATAAGCCGTTTTTTTTCTATCTCCTGAAAAATATTTTGGTTTTAAGATTTGTTACCTTTTCGAAATAAACGATTCATTGAAATCAAACTTAGAATTCAGCTAATTTGAAGGAAAAAAACTATATGACTAAACCAAAATAGTTTATGCATTGATCTACGAGTTCATTCTTTCAGAGCCGTGTCGTCATATTTCTTGTTCCCAATAGCAATAAATGAAAGTAATGATTATTTTTAGTTTCCAACTTTCTATATTTATTTATCTTTTTATGCTGCGTTGTTTCATTTTTTCTTTTTTGTAATCTGATTGTCATTTTAAAAACTTCGAGTATTTTATGTGAAAGGGAATCTTTTTATTTGAATATTTCTGCGCTTCATTTTTTTTCGAACGTTTATTTAAAATTTCGGCACAGAAGAATAGACTTTTGTTTTGATGTACCTCCTTTTATCTTTGGTTTTTCATACTTATTCTTACAATTTTTTCTTTCTGACGACAAAGAAGAAATGCAAATGTTACTCGAGTACTCATATGGGAATTGGAATATAAAAGAACGTTGCGATGGAACGTGAGAAGACAAAAGTTTGCTTTCTTGTTGAAAAACGCAAGTTCAGGCATTCCTTTTAACATGAATTAAAATCTCCATAAACGCAAGCCTACTCATCATTCGCATGTTTTCCCTCACATTTAATTGTTGTTGTAATACATGCATATATATATATACGTATATACAGTTTGATTTCCACGAGAAGAAAGTCTGTTTCACGAGTTTTTCTGCGTAGAGAACTTTTGATAGTCAGTGACTGTTGAGGAATCACGGCCTACACGTTGGTAAGGAGAACATTGTCTTCTCCAACCTGTAAATTATGATGGTAGTTATTGACCTTGTCATAGCGAAGAAAAAAAGTTGGCTTTTGAAACTAGGATTTAAGAGCAGCCATTACAACATCTGCCACTTCAAACGTGTGTTTTAATTTTATTTATCTAGAGTCAATGGCTTCGTCATGTATTCGTCTTTGCAGCAGTAAGTCTTTAATTACTAACATGGAAAGTTAGAACTTTGCTACTGCTTTGGGTAGGGACTACCAATGCTTAAAAGTATATAGAGCATTTCGGTAGAGAATGCTACGAACTAGCTCGTTACATTTATTTCAAGTGGTTTAAACTCAGGTATCCTAGACAGCTGCAGAGCTAATGCTTCTTCCCCCAACGGCTCCAATCCCGGGCAGTGCAACAGATGGGATAAAGTAGCTTTAAGCGGGTAAACGTTTTGTTTATTTTTTTTCTTTTTTTGAATATGCAAGACTTGACATTGCGTCTCTCCCTTCATTGGTTCTTTGGTACTTCGATTATAACGACTGATCATATTGTGTGCTTATTTTTGACTCTACAGACCGAGTGCTGAAAGAACCCATGCTATGGGTTGTATGGCGGTCAAAGTGTTATCCAAAATACTAGGACATGATAGTCGATACTGATTAACTCCCATTCTTTCACCAAGATTCCAGATTAAGGTCTCTAACTCTCTTTCTTGAAAAATATCCCGCCTAACACTGCCATTAGCGACAAATTAACCGTCCATATGGGTGTACATTTCCGTTTTCCTCCCCATGTTCTCGCTAATCCTAATAATGATTAATGAAGAATATGAAATTGGATTGCAATCCAATTTTTCCTATACGTTGTCGAAAATGCTTAGATACTCTCTACAGATCGCTTTTAAAACTACTGAAACTGAATTATTCGACCGAGCCATCAAAAATACCCTGAAATCTCTCCTCAACTTGACAGCTGGTAAGCTGTTGTCAAAGGAGATTTTCTTCCCCTTTCCACTGCCGACAACTTAAGTGACAATCTTATTCGCGTGTTTTGACCAAGAAGCTGTATTCAAGAAGCTGTTACTCTGTTGATTTTGCTTCTGCTGATCCACAGTTACATGTTATCGTGTTCTCATGTTATAAATAAAAAAAATAGTTTAAAAAAGTTTTTACTCTTTACTAGAGATACTCTTAATGTCTCTGTACAATTATACGAGATTTAATGAATAAAAGGAACCGCCATGTCGAGTCAAATATTTTTTCTGTTATTCCTTGCATTTTCTAAAATAATATTTTTTTTACCAAAACCTATGTGGGCATTGAAGTATGCGAAATCAGACAATACAATACAATACTCTCATCTGACTTTTACAATATAAACTTCTTATGTGTTGTGATAAAGATTTTCTGCATATACTAAAATTATAGCTTAAAAAAACTAGAAACAGGGTTGCTACACTACGTGAAAACGAGGGAAAACCTGGAAAAGTCAGGGATATTAAAATTGAGAGAAAAATTCAATGAAAGGTCACGCGAATGTTACTAATTTATTAAAAATATGTAAAAGTCAGGGAATTTTAAGCCAGGGATCACCAAGAATGCGACTGTTGTGCCAATGTTTGTAGCGCTGACACGCGATGATACTGGTATTTTACATTGGGTAAATAATGCAGTTTGTTTTGTCTCTCAAAAATTTCGATAGCAAACAATTTTCTCATAAAGAAACTGAGTTATTAGACCTTAAAAAAAATACATTTTCAAAGTACTTAGTTTTTTTTATCATGTGTGTTCCCTTTTAACACTTGACTACAGTTTGTGAGGCATTATTTTAAGATTAGGAATTTCCGCTATTGTTTTAAAAGAAATGTTTTGGGGCAAATGTATTATTTTTCGATTGGTATGATACCGTGCAGTTAAGGCTAGAATTTAAAAAAGTATGTCAGGAAAACCTGGAAAAGTCGGGAAATTTCATTCTGCTCTTTGAGTAGCAACCCCGTAGAAAAAATGCGCTTTTGTAGCAATATGAACGAAAAAGTTAAAACTAATCTTCGATTATAAAGATACGTTCATTAGCAATGGGATGTAACACAACTAAAGCGCCCTTTACACACACGTTCTTAACCGCGCTCCGGACGGTGAGCCGTTCAGATGCGCGTTCAAGAGTTTCCGTGTAATATGCAATTTTGAAGCGCTCAAGAACGCGGATAAGAATGACACTCAAATACGCGTTCATGATCGTGCACCAAAAAATAATACATTTTACATCCGCGTTCTTAAAACCGCGCTTCAAAGTGGGATGATTGGACGATTCTGCAGGCTGTTGCTTCTGCAATAAAAAATGCCTTTTGCTCAATTTTGTGTCTGAAATCAAAGTGGTGTGTGCATTATGTGTATATTACTGTAGTTCATTTACTAATGATTTTTCTTTAATGGATTACATTTTATTGTGTTGTAAATGCTAGCTTGGAACGTGGAACTTTGTTGTCTCTGAAATTCCATACGCCACTTTGTATGGGACTTCAATGAACGCCCCGCATCTGAACGCGTTCTTACGCGCGGTAAAGAATGTGGTACATTTTTGCAACACATTCTTGAACGCCACGGTTTTTCTCGTGTGCTTGAGAGTGGTTGGATGCGCCGCGTTCAGTCGCGCGGACAACAACGTATGTGTAAAGGACGCTTAAGTATAACGTACTTTTCTGAATGAGTTTAAGATAATCAGAATAAAATCATTAGCGGGACTCTTAATTTTAATATTAAAAAAAGGCGGGGTCATTGATATCAGTTGTTTTAAGATTTCTTATTGTGACATTCGTTAATGCAGAATACTTATCTAACTAATTGAACAGCACTTCACGCTTTTTTTATATTAAAATTAACAGTTTTATCAATGATTTTATTCTGATATTTTAAGCTCTTTAAAAAAACTAAGTTATACTTAACTGTGTTACATCCCATTGCTAATGAACATATTTTTATTTAAAGATTATTTTAAACTTTTTCGTTTATATTGCTACAAAAGCGGATTGTTTTTTTAGTTTTTTATATTATAATTTTATTATTCATCTTTTGACTCTTAAAGCAAAATTAAACATATAAGTAACGCAAATAATTAAGTCGTGCATTGGTCTAGAAAATCCTGAAAATAATACTCCCACTAGAAACACAAATAATTTATTCATAATAATTTAATAATAGGTATAATGGCTGAATATTCTCTTACTCTATTATTCTCAAGGAGTTGAGAAAGTATTAACTTACAAATGTCGATTAAATGCCATCGTGTAAAGAAAAATCAGAGCTTTCGATTGATATATCATGTTAATATGTGCAAGAGGTTTTACGCCCCCATGATAGGGAATTTATGTAAAAATTTCACTCAAAATTGAAATTAAAAAAAAAAAAAAATCGGAATTCCAAAAAATGCAGCCTACCAGGTTGTATTGTCATCGGCTTTTGATGTGTGTGCGCAATTTCAAAGAATTTGAATCTCTAGAAGGGTTGTGAAAATTGCATTGCAAGATTTATATTACATGCAAGTGAGACTAATAGAACGTATTAAAAACGAAGAGATTTACGAAAATAGCTTTTGAGAGATTGGGCGAAACAATCAATGAGAATATTCCTTTTTTTAACTTTACTTCGACTGAAAATTATTTTATCAAATGTATTTTTTTCTCTCACTAGCATCTTTCTCTCACTAGCTCTTAACTACTGCAGAGAGGGAACCCACCAGCTATAAATTGTACTTAACTCAACATGCTCAGCAAGAAACGCAAAGTATAATTTAACTTGAGCATAAAAGTATTAGCGAGGAAAATAAATCAGATTTTACTGCACTTTATTTAGTATCAATATGACAATTACGATTATAATCACGAGTTGATGTGAGGGACAATCGGTAAGAGTTCAGCTCAAATTGCCTCCGCATAAAGTTAATGTTACGAGGTATTACGTTTTATTACCTACTTAGGACAGAAACTAGAAGGCCTGCGGGCATTCAGTGCTATCAGTAATGAAAGAAATTTATCCTTCTTGTGTATTCAGAATGGCAAGTTTATATTCGGCTGGTTCTAGTCGTAGTCTTTATGAGAAGTGTTTGCTCAAAATTAGTATCGAGAGGTGTACTTTGTTTGGGATTCCAAGTTGAGTTGTGTGTTAAGTATTGATGAAAGTTGACTTTTTTTTTTATTGTAATGCAGTGTGCAAACTGGATTAAATATTTTTAAAAAATGCTACAATAGTGGTCATAAAACCTTATTCTTATCTTGAAAAAAGGGCAATTATTTGTTTTACATTCTAACTGATACTGTGATTTGAAAAATAATATACAGTCCATTCTGGTTAATCTGACCACATTCGAACGCGATCATTTTGGTCCTATTTACCGGCTAGAGCGATTAGGCAAATATGGCCTGCGTACTATATGTTATATGAAGATTCCACTGGAAAAATGACCTAAGTCACATACCACTTTTTGAAATATGCTTTATGTTTTATTCAATTATTTTATAACATAAATGTTAATTTTAACTATACGAGCCTACTTTTCCGTAACACCCAAATTCAAATTTATAATACATGTATTTATAACACATAATTTATATTAATTTATAATACATAATTTATAATAAAACATAAAGCAAAGTTCAAAAAGTAGTATGTGGCTTAAGTCGTTTTTCCAGTGAACCCTTCATATATTAAAGTGATTTTATGATTATTCTGAGCCACACATTTATGGCCAGCATACAAACAAGAAGTAAAATGAGTTTACAAAATTTATTCGTGAAAAAATTTATTTGAACAAATTTAATGCAATTGTCAGTAGGTGACAACCCAAGTCAAAGATGTCTTTAACATGCGTTCAACACTTTACCACCCTGATTTTGCACAACAGCTATTAAAATTTCTATGAAAATATAAATTATTTATTTTACAATTTTAATAAAATTATAATTTAATTTTATTGTACGGGCTGACCGCTGAGCCGAGTAAATTCGAAAATTCACTTGAACTTTGACCTTTGCTTTAATAACACCGCCATCTAGTGGGAATTTCGTTAAACATATCTCCTATAAATATCATTGAATTTTATTGACAGTTAGATGAATTGTAATTAATGTCTACTAAATTACTCTTTGTTCTTTGACCTGCTGTAAATCCATTCTACGCGGGCAACCTATGGCGCCTGTTTTTTATTTGCTCTCATTTCTCTGGTCCGATTAAACGGATTTTTGGTCCCAATAAGCGAATAATATTAGGCTTAACTAGAAGGAAATGTTTTGGTTCTTTAAAGTTCGGTCCGAATATGTGGTTGTTTCTACTATCCGGTGGTCGAATTAAGCGGATTCCAATGTAATACAGAATAACTCTTCCATACACTGTTTAAAAAAAACCTGAATTTTCAGAAAGTTTTTTGACTGATTTCAACGGAAAATTTCCGTAATGCTTTCAAACATGGTTTTTCCTTCAAAAAACGGAAATATCACGTACCTCACGATAATGAAAATGCGAGAACGGAAATTTTCCGTTTTACGGTTGCTGTATTTTTACAGCCTGATTTGGAATTGGCGATAATACGTTTTGGGGATAATCAACACTAAAATTCGAATTTCATTGTTGTTTTAATAAGAAATTTTAATTTATTTCTCTTGAAACATATCTGATTTCATACAGGCTTTATGCTGTATATCGGGTTTATTTGGAATAAATTTGGAATAATCCTACATAACAAACTTGTATGTAAGTAACAAAATGTCTTCAACCCTGGACCGGCTCTAGGGTTTTCGGCGCCAAAGGCAACAACAAATTCTACGCTTTTATTGGAGTGTGTTATTTAGTTTATGTTTTAAAATCCCCAAATTAAAAAAAAAATAATCCTCAATTTGGTTTGGGTCGGGATGGGATGTAGTGACTAGTTACTCTTCCATAATTGCGTATTTGTTGACGACAATGGGTATGTTGAGCGGTTGAAAAACACTTCAAATATATTTTTAAAAGGAAACACTTTGCTCGTTCAAAATAGAAAAGAAAATGATAGAAATAAATATTCAATTTAACGTGTTTGTATCGTTTTATGAGGTATTCAGAGGTTTATTGTTTTTCCGTCGTTGGCGGGTGGCACCCACGGCGATCCGCCCCCACATGAAGTACCCCAGATGCTAATACATACATACGCGTTTACTGACAGTATTTTAAGTCCATATTCTCTACAAAATACGTATAATACGGACGCTGATTAGTTTGTTATCTCATGTCGCCACCTATACTTGGGCCGGGAATCGAGAATCAGTACCATATGTATACATTTTTTCCCAAAACAACAATAAGTTGCAAAATGAGAATTCCGTGCTTGGGAAAAACCGAATAAAAATATCCCAGGTTGGCGAGCTTCGTTGGCGAACACGTTTACAGGACAACTTGGAGTCTGAACAGTGGACATTGGACAATCAGACAACCTTTACTTGACCCCTCTATTCAACTGTACGAGCATCATAAGAAGTTGTCTTCAAAAAAAGAAGATTCTTCTGTGCTTCTTGTGAGGTAAGAATCTCATTTCATTTCGTAACTAAATGTTTTGTGTTTCCCAGGCCTGTCATTTAGGGGGGTAAGGGGAGTCAAATCCCCCCTCCCCCGGCTTGGGAAATATAATTTATTTATGTGTTTATAGATAATATATTTCTGTGTTTGTAGGGTTACTTTTTCCCGAACTAGCTCGTGGCGCCAATTTCGGCAATCTTAAGCTAATATTGTCACCCAACGAAACAGAATTACGCCACACGGAAAACCCGCGAACGATCAAAGAATCGAATATTATCTTTGTTTCTGGAAACAAAAAGTTGAATTTACTTTTTTGTATCGTCTGTTTTATTATTATTTTTTTAAATCCCTCTGCTAAAGCACGGAATAGTATTTTTAATTTTTGTTCATCATTTTTATTCGCAGTTTTTTTTCTCGGTGTTTTAAACGTGTCTGCGTTTTTTTCTACATTTACAATTTTGAGTGATGTCTTAGCAAAATTATGTTTGTTACGCATCATTTCTTAATGGTAAATATATTTACATACATTTTTAAATTTTAGATGCATCAAACAGTTTTTTTTTAAATAACTATTGCTAAATGGAATACATTGCGTTTTATGAAAAATTGTGCTGATGTACTTCTTTTAAAAATTTAAATCTGTATTAAAAACATATCGAATTATTCTTCAATGCATTTCGTCTAATTTTGAAAGTATTGTTGATTTTAAGCTTTTGTTTTTTTTTTTTAGGTTTCAGTTATTTAGTTTGATTCTTGTCCCTTTCCAATTAAAATAATATGTTTTTCATATTCTTCAATACACATTTTAAATATAATTTAGAGTTAAAATAAAAGGATTTTGTAGTTAAAGGTCATTTTCAAGTAACAACTTTTTTAAAATTTTGTGTTATAAATATTTAAACTGTTCTACTCTGTCTACTTATACTTCTTAACTACACTTACAGGAAGTGACCTATATTCTTCAAAAGAATTTTCGTTAGTAGAAGATGAACATATCAATTTCTAACAGCAGTGATTTCATAACAGCGATGGCAGCTCTTTTTGTAACAAACTATGTATTAAACATTGAATACAATGCTGATACGGTTTACGGCTTTGACAATGAAGTTTATTCAAAGCTATTGATATTTACCATTTCTAAAGTAAAGTTACATATGGTTCTATATTCAGGCCTGCGCTAAACCTATTTTGCGCTGTCGTGCAAATTCCCTTTGAGTGCCTTTTTTTAGTGTTGAAAAAAAAGGGTTTTCGTTTTAATGTTTTTATCTCCTGAAGGACACCTTTCAATTCAGCGACATAGTTATAGATGTGTGTCTGGTAAATATCGAGTGGATAGGGTATATTTATAAGTGCGTATTTACCCCAAAATATCAGGGTATTTAAAATTTTCAGTCATTTTAAAAACATTTAACCATAAATTGTTCTGAATATAATTCTGAGATTATATAAATATATTTATGCAAATAAACTTGCAACTGAAAACAAAACGGCTACAAAGCACATATTTCAAAAAATCAAAACTACCCAGATGAAGAGCTGTATTCCTTGGTGCATTGTTGTATTACATACATAGTCGAATGATACTGAAAATGCTATAAATTTTTTTATATACCAAAATTGTATTGAAATACTGTGTCTCACAATTGAAGGCCAAACATGTGGTAATATGTGAATCTATATTAACTCAGATTTTGGTCATTATTTTTTTTTTCTCCTTTTCAAATTGAGATTTTTCTCTTGAAATGAGTAACTAGTGTTCTTACAAGGTGATAGAAGAATTTAAATGATCAAATACTTTAAAAATAAGGCCAAACAGACAAAATTTGGAGAAGTATTTCTAGGGTTTTTTTCCTTGTAAATGTTAAACTGGAATTTTGGCTCACTAAACCAGTCAACACCCTGATTCAGCAAAAACACTTTTTTTTTTTGATGTAATGAGGTAACATAAAAGAAATCTTAATTAAATTAAGATCCAAACTCTTTCTAAATCTGTCTCTGAATTTATAAATAAAATCTAAGGTTGACAATCTATTTTGTGTTTTGCTTTCTTTAAAGTTTACTAACAGCATTTAAAAAGGTAATCAGTATCATATTTTCACTAAGTAATATAATTAAGTAATGCTCAAATTGTACAACAGTACATTTTTTAATTCCCTTCGAGCATTTTTTTAACCGATACAACTTGCTTCTTTTCACTATTTTTATACAATCAATTCCCAAATTGTACATGGGTCGATTTTTTGATTCACTTCGTTTTTTTTACTAAATTATGTACCTGTATACTTGCTTTCCAGCATAAAAAGTACACTTTCAAGTATTTTTTTTACTGAAAAATTATTTAAGGTAATTTCACCAGTATCTTAGGAAATCAAATACATGAAAGTGATGTACATTTACAAAGTAATTTAAAAAGAATAATGAAAAAAGATTGGATGGTTTATTCTTTCCTGCAGGATTAAATGATGTTTAACGTGCATAAGTAAGTCACTGCTGAAATGTTTTAAAATAAATTTGCCTTCAGTGTTTTTTTTTTTCATTACTGAAATATATATATAAGACTAAAAAGTATTTATCTTTCAATTTGTTTCCTTTAAATTAAATATAAAAAGCTATAAAAATGCTTATAGTGTAAAATATTTTTCAATGTTTACTTTTGTAAACAAATCGTTATTAAATTTTTATTTTTTTAAACATTTGTTTATTAAAATTTTAAATTCTTGGACAGGATGCTTTAAGTATCAGTGAGTTGCGCATGAATGTCTTGAATTTGTAATATATCGTTATTCAGAAAATTAAATAATGACATAAGAGTAAAATAAGTAAAATAGAATGACAGAATCTCGGGGGGGGGGGGGGTCAGTAGATACATGGCAGAATGAGAAACGGAAGTTTAGTAAAGACACGGAGAGATACAAAACGGAAAAAGCAATCAACGAAGAAATAAGAAATGGAATTTCTGTAAAAGCGCGTGAAAATGCAAAACGTAAAAAGCAGATCAGCGAAAAAATAAAAGATGGAATTTCTGCAAAAATGCTGGCAAATGCAAAACGGAAAAACAGATGAACTAAGAAATGAGATATGGAATTTCGGTGAAGACGCGGAAAAATACGAAACAGAAAAAAAGATTAACGGAAAAATAAGAAATGGAATTTCTGTGAAGACGCGGAAAAATACGAGACGGAAAAAAAATAACGGAAAAATCAGAAATGGAACTTCTGTCAAGTCACGGGAAAATACTATCAGAAACGGAATTTTTCCGGCAACTCTGCTGCCGGTACTTTTTCCGTTATTTTCAGGAGATTTTTTTTACAGTGTAGCGGTCATCCTCGGGGCCAAAATATGTGTCCATAATAGAGAGGTCCGTAAAAGAGGGTCTTCTTAGGCTCTATGATTTGCTGCTGGGGAATTAAAAACTGTCCGCCTAAGAGAGATGTCCGCAATTAAACAGTGTCCGTTAGGAGGAGTTATATTGTACTCGGTTCTTCACAATCTACGTTAACTTTTTGAAAATGTAATGACATGTGGATCATTACCGCTAAACGATTCATTAGTTACAAAGCGTTCATAAATGATGTGACTTTTTTTTCCAAAAAGTTTGACCCCTTCCCGCTTTGCGACAAAATGTCAAGCCCCCCCCCCCCCCTGCGTCACCTGTCACGCTATATTATATGAGCATATATGTACTTGCAGTTCAGAAACAAAGCGCTGCGTTATAGAACACGTTTCTAATTTTATTTTTGAACTTTTAATGACATATGGAGGAGTCAGAGCAACATCAACCAACTCCAACATTCAGATTTTTTAGTTTCCTATGGTAACGTGTGTCTAAAATTGAGTTTTATTCAGTGCAATATCAAACCAAGTCCAAAGTTCAATAATTCGCCACCAAAATGCGTTAGTTTGTTTATGCTCTGACAGACTGCAACAAAGTTTCAGAGCAACAACCAACCAAGTCCAATTTTTTAAGGTTATGTTGATCTATCTTCTGTTTGGGTTGTTTTAAAATGAGTTCTGACAGTGATTGGAGTCCAGGAAGCGATGAAGGTAAGAACTGAAGCAGGAAGAGGTGCTGAAGACACATCCAGCTGTTTGAAGAAACACATAATGGAAAATGCCAAGGAGTATGAAAATATAACAATGTTTTCAGACAGTTGCGGTGGCCAAAACCGCAATATTAAGACCTGTCTTACTATGTTAAAACTAGTAAACGGTCCAGAAATAACTGCCAAGAACATTGACCTCATGTACATGGTGCCAGGTCACTCATACCTTCCAAATGACACTGACTTTGGCATGATTGAGAGAGCGAGTCTGAAAAACAACAACTTGTACGTTCTAGAGGACGGGTTTGAAGTAATAAAATCTGCAAAACGCAAGAATCCACGTTTTGTGGTTCATCAAATGAAAAGAGAAGAGTCTTTAAGTACAAAAGAACTGGAAGAAAATGTAGATTACCGAAAAAAAGGAACTGACGGGGAACCTGTCAATTGGTTAAACATAAGATGGATCAGACTTGTTATAGGAGAACCTTTCACTGTGTTCTTCAAACACTCATTATGTAAAGAAGAACCTTTCAGACAGTTGGATTTAAAGCAGTATGCCCCAACAAAACAAAGAAAAAATTCAAAAATAAAAAAGGGATTACACTTACAATCACTTGTTGAAGTACAACAGAGCCCTCTCTATCCAAACCGTAGACTGGTCACAAAAGCAAAAAAAGATGGCATGCAATCTCTTTTCCCTTACATACCCCCCACCCACCACCGATACTTCAAGAACTTACCAGTTGAAGTTACTACAAGAAGAAGAAATTTAGAAGTAGATGAGGAAGTTAATGAGAACAATGATGAAATCTTTTACCTGTAACTACCCGTATCTTTTATCTGTATGAGTGTTCCGTAATAAATAAGAATTTTAAATTTGACTGTTCATTAATTGAATCTATTATCCTCTGCCACTATGACAATGTAATAAATTATTATATTTTCACCTTTAAAATGCAATATAATAGAGTTTTTTTGTCAAATTTAAGTTTTGTGGAGTTGGTTGGATATTGCAAAGCCAAGAGCTGAAAAACGTTCAGTGCAACATCCAACCAAGTCCACAAAAAAAAGTTTGCTTGTTAATTTTAAAAAATCCATTATTCCCAATAACAATTTTCTTGAACCAAAATTTTTCTATGTATTTCAACTACTTAAGTAAAAAAAAATTATTTCATAGATTAAAGGGTGTAAAAGTTATGAATTTTTAACTTTAATTTTTCTCAGCTGTTACTTTTTTGGACTTGGTTGGTTGTTGCTCTGACCCCTCCATATGTGAGCATAGTAATAATAATGATCACATGTGTACTTAATTTGTATAAAATGAGGTTACAGTTTACAACACAAGAGATAATTTGTATAGAACCGTAAAATATATTCACTGTTTGAATTCTGAAAAAAATGAACCATCCAATTTTGTCTTAAAAGTATAAATGGTAATAGAATTTCCTCTTAAACTTTTAACAAAAAGTAAATTTAAAACTGAATCAGCATCGGTGTTTATGATACAAAATGA
The DNA here is from genome assembly GCA_038502835.1 of Octonoba sinensis. NCBI lineage: Eukaryota > Metazoa > Arthropoda > Arachnida > Araneae > Uloboridae > Octonoba > Octonoba sinensis. Next base: position 114,557,485 of record CM076604.1, read on the forward strand.
TCAATGAAAAATTATAATCAAGTTATGAAAATCAAAAAAACTTTAAAAAATAAATTTAATTTGCTGGTTTTAAATATTTTCATAGAAACCGAAATGTGTAATGTCACACTTCTTGTCCCATTTTCCTTTTCACAAACTGTCACAATTTTTCAAGCCCCTCCCCCATCGAAGCATGACAGCATTTATGAATGACTCCTTATAGCGATATACAAACACGTCATGTAGACCACAAGTAGACAAGACCGCAAATGGCATACAACTAAATTGAAACTTTTTTTATATATCCCTCATAATTTGCACATTTGTTTAAGGCAGTGGTTCCCAACCTTTTCTTTCCTTGCGAAACCCTTCTGTGATCCGAAAGAAAACCGCGATGCCCCTTTAGTTGTCGTTAGTAACGGATAACAAAACTATGAAATTTCCGAGCACATTTATTTTCCTTGTTGCACAATAGATCACAACACAAATTTAAATATTACTGCAAAATAACTAAGTTCAAATAAAAACTAAAATTACCTTTTCATTACGTGTTATTTTTCAATTATTAATAGGGCAGTAAATATATGTAGTTGCAAAATTTCTTTAAGAATTACTTTCCTGATAGTGCGAAAACGTTATACAATGACATACGTGCAAAGTTTTGAATCAATAAATATCTTTCGGTTTCTATTTCGGGTTGAAATATGCAAATTTTGCAAAAGTTGGAATAAAAGTGCAATACATGTAAGTACACAATTTACAATTAAAGGGTAAATATCTTCCGGTACCACTTTGGGGTCTGGTTATAAATTAGCCGAAAATAATGCAAAATTTTACATTTTAATAAATTTGCATATTTCCAACTTTTTTTTTTTTTCGCGCTAGCAAAAAAAGTGAGAAATGGTAGGAAAAACATCGTTCAAAATTTAAAACAAATCAATGAATATCTTCCGATACTACTTTGAGATTCAAATTTTCGAAACCATGTAACAGTAGAAATGAGGGCATTTAAAATTTTATACTTATACCAGTCCACAACTTTTCCGCATTTATCGGAAAAACAATTTACTAAAAAAAAAAAAAAAAGAAAAAAAAAAAAAAAACCCTTTTTACCCTCCGTTCTAATACGTAAGTAAATTGCTTATTTCTTTTAGCTTTTACGTTGGCCATTAACTATTCCGCCATTGCAATATTATTTTCGCGAACCACCGGTTGGGAAATGCTAATTTAAGGCTTAAAAAAGTAATAGTAATTATTATACTGTTTGCATACCTTTTAAAACAGGAGGGAAATAGTTCTCTACGTCATCCGACAACGCTGTTTGCACGAGGCCTTACGGCGGCCCTCCCCTGGGCACAGAATAAGTGAAGTCCGACGAATGCTCGTTACTGGTCCGAGATAGGTGTGCTGGGCGCGAACATAGCCTAACTAACTTTTGCTGTGTGGATCTGGCCACTGACGTAGATAAGGGGGTGGTTTTGGGGATAAAACCCTCCCTGAAATGGTAAAGATCGTCTAGAATTTAACCAATTTTTCTTGGAAAACAATGAAATTAGCCAACTTTTCCCGAAGAAACCCCCCCTGAGATCCAGGTTTAGCTACGCCACTGGATCTGGCCCTCCTTTATACCCCTATGCGTAAAGAGTATCATTAAAGGGTTGTAGTTCCCTACAGGGGGGAAATAGTGGTGTAAGTCAAGCGAATAGCATTTTGAGAAACACGGTATTTTCCATTGCGAGTTTTACGTACTTTATTGAATAAGAAAAAACTAACGGTGTCATTTATTCATTCATTCGTTACCTCATTCAAGTGTTTATTCATTCATTTACGCATTCATGTATTTATTCACTCATTTATTTATATTTTCATTTATTCAATAATTTATTCATTCATTCTTTTCCTCATTCATTTATTCAATAATTTATTCATTCATTCTTTTCCTCATTCATTTATTCATTGATTTATTCTTTCACTCTTTCATTTATTCTTTCATTCATTATTTCACTCATTGAGTCACTGAGAAATATCCTTGAAAATCCCGATCAAAAAATTTCATAGCAAAATAGGCTCGTAAGTTCTGGATAAACTTTCTATTTCTACATGTTCTACGTTATAAGAGCTTTCCGATAAAGTTTGTTCCAAGCAAATCGGTCCGTTAGATCAGGATTTATATAGGGTTGAAATTTCCCCGTAAGCTCTGTGTTAATTTTTTGAACTGTTCAAAAATGAACAAAAACTGTTCAAATCAATATTTCACGCCGAGAACTCCTTTCAATAAGCTTTCAATAGGAACTTGGCTCTTGTGCCCAGAGTTTACAGAATTTGCTTCAATTTTGTCCATAGGCGCTAATGTTAAAATTTTTTGAACTGTTCAAAATTGAACAAAAAATTGTTCAAATCAAAAAGTAAAATATAGAAATGAGATGTCCTCGCCGAGATCTTTCGAATGCAAAAAGAATTTTTCCAATCGGACAATTCGTTCAAAAGTTATTAGGGGGGGGACAGACCGACAGACCGACAGACAGACCGACAGACCGACAGACAGACAGACCGACAGACAGACAGACAGACCGACAGACACACTTTTTCCCCATCTCAATACCCTACTTTCAAATTTTTTATTTTTCAATCTTTATTTAATTACTTCACTTATTTTTGACTTTTCTTGATTTTTAACGATATTTTCACGATACATTAAGCCTTCTTTCATGCTTTATTATTATTTTTTTTTACTTTTACGGGAAAGTAGGCTAAAAACTAACGGTGTCATCTGTTGATAAATTTTCGAAGTATTTTTTAGTTTACTGTAATTAATGGTACTGACATCCCATATTAAAATTAAGTTAACTACGTTTTCAAAAACGAATTTTCTTACTCACCACCTCATTTGTTAGAGAAGTTTAACATTGAACTCAAAACTGTGAAAACAGAAATTTTGGACTTAGCCCTCATCTTCCTCTATAGAAGATACATTATGGGAATGAAAAACGCAAGAGAAAAATCCAAAGTAAAGATAGCGTGATAAAAAGCAAAGGAGGCAGATAAAAGTTTTATGGAAGTTTTCTTAAAGCACAATGTTGCAGATCTAAGACAGCGGTATTTAAAAATGGTACCAACAGAAAGCAAGCAATGAATGCCACTCTTCTCCAAGAACATCTTCATTTACTTTTATGTACCCTAGTTTTCAGTTAAACTATTCCAAATTTCCACTTTGCTGTAGGTCTGTAACATAGACCTTAAACAATACACCACAAATAGGCAGAGTCCATGTCATACTGATAGCTCAGGTGCTTTAGATCTCTGCAAAACCAATATCTGCAAAAAAGCTACCAAAAAGTCAACGCGTGCTACCATGTAAACATTAGACGTGTGCTACCATGTAAATTTCAAAAGAGCAAAATAGCTAAATTCTAAAGACCGGCATTTCAGTCATAATTTCGTAGCTAAACAAGAAATATTGTCAATAAAAAACAGATTTCCGATTCTAAGGATAATCATTTCGTTTGTTTTTCCATGTTTTTTTTTTTTTTTTTGACACCCTTACAGAATTATTCTTTTAGAAAAATATCCGAGTCGTTCCCTGATGCAATTAGTGAAAGAACACTTTTATCTTTCTAACATCTAGAAGAAAGTAATCAAAAGCAGAGGGAGGGGCTCATCTGTCTTACACAGCCTCTTAAGAAACTTCCCAGAAGTGCTTTCTAAAACAAATCCTGCCATTTCTTTGTTGGATATACAAACGATGAGGAAAAAACGCTTATTTTTTATGATCCGTTTATCCGTTTACTATCGAAGATTCAGTAAGATTTTTTTCAGTAGCAAAAAGGATTGCCTTCCCAGACGAAAAAAGTATATGATTTTTTTTTGTTTTCAAGACTGTCTTATTTTATATTTTTTATATATTCATATATTTGAGCCCTACATTTTTTGGGAAATGGTATTAAATGCAAAACCTAGTATAACCTTCGAAACTAAGTTTAATAATACTAATAATAATATTCTAACTTTAAGTACCAATGAATTGATTTGAAATTTTTAGCATTTCTTTAAGCACATATTATTTTGTAAAGTTTTGAAGAATGATTTTTAATCGTTCTAGAAATAATTAATTTAAAAACTTTATAACGTCCAAAAATTACCAAATTTTAAACTTCCCCACGAGCAACTGATTGGCGCGCAGATTCACCAAACGTTTCCCTTTCATTCATTTGATGCATAAAAGCAGATGTTACTGAAATTTTCTTTAATATTGTTTACTTACAAAGAAAAAAATGCATTTTTCATTTTTTTTTTCAAAACACCTTATGTATATGGCAAGTTCCGTCGTCATGTTATCGTTTTCAAAATAAAAAAGGTTGTGCAGGGTGTACATCCTAACTAATAGGGTAACTTCCTCCATTTAGAGCGTCCTGCATCCTACAGCTGAAACGGTTGACACCAAATATGGCATATGGACTTTACATGATATGCGCTCAAGGAATTATGAAAATAAAAAGTTCTAAGAAAAGCCGCTAGGTGCGCTGAGCTCTTTATAACGGGATTTCAGCAAAGAAAATGACCAATACGGAGTAAGAACAATTATTGGCTACTTATTGATCTATACATATCATCCTGCTATTTCAAACGAAGGTATGGAAAGCTATAACAGTTCATCTGTGTTTTAAGAAAAAATAAAGCATGTTTTGGCTATCACGAACTGCATTTTTCTTGTTTATAAATGTTGATGTTATTATTTTTATTTGATACTAGTCATTTCATAATAACGCCCATATCGGCTATGTTTAGAACTTTTATATATCTTTTCCCTCCGTGATTCTTATAGTCCATATACCACTTTTGGAATCAATCCGTTGAACGGTTTCAGCTGTAATATGCTCTAAACAGAGGAAGTTACTCTTTTAGTTAGGTTGTACATCCTGTACAACCTATTTATTTTCAAAACGATAAAATGACGACGGAACTTGCCATTATACGAACGGCTTACTATTTTTTTTTTTTTTTTTTTTTTTAACGACAATACCAAGTTAAGTTCAATTATATTTATAAATTCTGCCTCTAATAATCTATACGCATTTTTTTCTTATTTTGAGTGACTGAAAAATGGTAGTTTAAATTACGATTTACGAGTTTGGTAGTTTATAATGCGGCTGTGTATTGTTCATTTAACCCTTGCAGACCCAGTGCGCTCGCCAGGAACTGGCACCCATTCTTTCAAGTAGCCCCATTATCTGTGAATCCCATTGCCACTTGAGAATTTTGGCACACAGTTTCACAAGAGAGGGCTTTGACGATGCGAACTTGGACGACAACGATTTTCTGCATCTTCAAAATCCACACTTCCGTCAGGTTTCACCCCACGATTTTTGTGACTACTTAACGAGTAAATTATCTTATGAGTAATTTTACCCATTATTAATTGCTGCTAAGAAAAAAAAAACACTGCGACATTTAAAAAAAATCTAAATTACGATCAGAATTAAAATAACATGCTCAAGAAAAAGAAATTGCACTGTTTTCTCATTAAATGATCTAAAACGATGGGAAAATATTGATACATTTCTTTTAGCCCATAACAATTTTTCTGTAAAATTTAGAACATCCCACACAGTATTGTGAAGTTATATTTTGGAGAATAAAATATGAAATTGCCGCTAAAAATATTAAGAACCATTGCTTCTTTAGAAAATGAAATACATCAAATGCAGCTTCTGAATATTTCTAACTAAAATTTACCTTAACGATTTTTATTTCACGTTGCAACATTTTAGTGCAAACAACTTTTCATAGCAATGGAACGCTCAAAGCTGGAATCACTCTACGAAGAGATTTACGACATAAAAGTTTTAAATATGAATGCTGTAAATTCTATTTAGATATCATTCCACGCTTTGAAGTCAAGTGAAAAATACCATTGGTGCAAAAATTCATGACGCATTTCATAATACTTGACGTAAAAGTTCTGCATAGCTTAATATAATTGAAAATGGGAGACTTCAGAAGATAGATAATTGGTACTGAAGCAGTATATTTGGATTTATTAGTTTTTGGGTTTCGTGGACGAGTGTTTGGGAGGGGGGAAGAAAAATAATAAACAACTTTTAAAACATTGAGGAATCTTCTGTGTGATGGTAAGCAGAAAACAGTTGCACTGAAAATATCTTTTGGTTAAATAAAAGGAATTTTTCTGTAGATCCCGTATGAGGACGATAGTTTCAATAAAGCTCGTTAATTTAGTTTTTTCTGCAAGAAAACTATAAATAAAAGGAACAGCTTTTAATCATAATCGCGAAGCTTTCAGCAGAACGGCACAGACTGACAAGCTCTTGCCAAAGTTTTCTTTTTTTTTTTTTTTAAACCTAACTAAATTCTGAACTGTTCTAACTTCTCACGAGAACTCCTTATATATAGCATCGTTAATCATGTGACAGGAATATTCTAGAAATTTCCAGCAAAGACTACAATTATTTAACGTGATCAGTCGCCAAGTTGGCGAGAAACACCATCGGTACCCCAAAATTTGTAGCAATATGTTTTAATAGATATTCAGCACCATATATATGTTAAAGTTTATTCATTCGGTAATTATCGTTTTTATAAAATTTTATTTTATACCCACTCGAAGCTCTAGTAATTGACACTGCCAATTTTTCATTTTAGAAGTAATTGACACCTTATTCTCCAGTATCTGACACACTATTTAAATTCCAATATGTACTTAACATAAACTTAATACTACATACAAGGTAATTCTTCTAGAACTTATAACCCTAAAATAATTTTATTTTGAACATTGTTTTACGATATAAGCTCTAAAGTTATCTAAAATTGTTAAACTGCATTGAGATAAAAATGTTCTACTTTATGTGCCAGTAGTTGGCAAAGCTGATGCAGTACTAATTGATAGTGTTCTCTTAAAGGGGTGTTAATTTCTGGAAAATCTGAATTTGAAAAAATCAGAACAGATATAACTTTCATTAACAAGCAAAACCCCTCAACTTATAAGTCAAGCAATCGAATTTAATAACAAAGAACATCAATCAAACCACCTGTGATCGAAACCCTATGCCAATCATTGGTGCGTAGTCTAATAAATGATCTAGCAAGTAAAATAGCTTATTAATTCCTAAAAAACCTAGAAACACATAAATGTACATTTTGGAAGTTAAATATGTACATGTAATAGATTTAATATTGTTACTATTTAGAAATATTGCTGAAATTAAGATGTAACTAGATAAAAGCATTGATTCACCTTAAGTCTCCAAACAAGCTGAACACAAAAAGTGGCTGTGTTTTTCACTTCACATCTATCAATCACTCACATTTTTGTGAGAGAAATACCATCTGTTGAGCAATGTTGTAAAAAAAAAGAAAATATTAATTTTAAGAAGTAGATATAGATACGCAGCATTTATATACTGATTTATTATATTTCTTATTTACTAATTGTTTTGGGGAAAGGTGTCAATCACTTTAGAATGTGAATCATTGCTATAATATCTTCAAAAAAATAAAAGAAGAGAAATTGCCTTGTCGTGTGTAAAAATAAAATAAATTCAGTTCTCAAACAGGAATAATAACAAATTTCACTCCTTCAGTTATTGCATTAAATGTATTAAGAAATGTGAAAAACATAATTATGGATCAAAATTAAGGTGAAATTTAAAAGTAAGAAAGAATTAAAACATTTTCATTGTGAGAGAATTATTCAATTGACGCTCTCAAACTTTAAATTTATATTTTTTAAAGCAGCAAAAATTAAACAATAAAAGTAAAAAGTGATCTCCGAAATTAATTAATAATTTCTAAAAGCACTATTATCGTTGAGAACTTTAGAACATCAAATCTTGAAATACAGCACGTTGATATAAAAATTACAACAGATGGCAAAACGTCAGTTTAAAAAACACCATGGCTTCAATAATTGCAAACGGCTTTTCTAAAATGTAGGGAAGGAACACTTTCACATTTTTTTTCTGTATCTCAAAACCTGCACTTACTAAAGTTGTTATTAAAATAATTTCATTAAATTTGAAAGTCAATATTAGACTCTCTGAGGTAATTAAGAGGGATACTGAAAAACTAGAATATGAAAAAAATGTCGATAAAAGAAAAAGAAAAAGCGTTACCTGGAATAATTAAGATAGTTTTTTTTCTGTTTTTGTTCAATATAACCTCGTTTACATACTCTACAAGATTAAGAACAAATATTATTCAGCCAATGAAGGGAGGAAATTTTTTTTTTAGGTACCAAAGCCCAGAAAAATAGGAAAGGGAAATTTAGTTCGGTGTCCCCTCTCATAATCATTTGGGCTGCTTTAAAGTTTTCTTTTAATAAAATAGAAAACAAGAATAAAGATTGCTTTTTCCTGCGGTAGCATTAAACAAACGTTGCTTCAATTTTGCTTGGGATATGGCTTTTTTAAAACATTCAAGTAATATGGAATTTTATAAAAAGCTGTTTCTTTACAAAAGCACGTTGTTCGTGTTATACTATTTAAACCCTCACGGTATTTAACATTTTAAAATGAGCTTAGACAAAATGGCTGATTTTAGGTCATTGAAATTATATCGAGTCTAGTTTGATTGAACCATTTGCAATGACAAAACAACGAAAAGCAAGTTTCATAGAACAGTCATCTTTCGATCCACAGACAAGTGGAAATAAATATTCTTTATTAAAAGATAAATTTATTACAATACAGCGAACATTTTTAATGGTTTTACAAAAAATAATTATATAAATAAATAACGTAATCTTAAAAGAAATAAAATACGCAATCGATATAATGCAAAGGTTTTAAATACAGAATAATACAACTATTAATAGAATAATTATTACAAAGCATAGGATATATATTTCTTCTGAATTCAATGAGACTAAATACTTGAAATTTTTCCGTAGAATATTGACAATCATTATATTTTTGACTGTAAAGGGTTTGTTTAGCTTTTGTACATGACATGATGAGTTTTTAACCTACTCCCTCCTTTCCCAGAAAAAAAGGAAGCAAAGTGCAAAGTGATTAAAAAATTCTTAGACTCCAGTATATTAAAAAAACCCGCTCCAAGATTTAAAAAAAAAAAATCAATTAATTCAATGCATATTTAAAACAACAAATCAAAAGAACTGTACTTCAGACTAAGACTTAAACCAATTGGTGGATTTGTTCTTTGTAAAAAAACGTTTGATATAGTATGTAAGCATTATAAATAACTTTAGATCATTACTTCTTGTCTAGTTTTTTTTTTTTTTTTTGTTTTAACAAACTTGTTAAGTTTTAAGGCCTTTTTCAGGTTGTGCCTAGATGTAAAAAAAAAAAAAAAACCAACTCTGTATGCGACAAGTATGAGCATTCAAGATTATTTAGGATTAATCAATTCAAAACATTTTTTACGTTGAAAACCATTGGAACTAACGTTAAAAATATTTAAAAAATTTTTTTTGAAAGTTTCAAAATGATTTTACTAATTTTAGCAAAGACTGATTTTCTGAGATAACACTTTAGAAGTCAAATAAGCAGCTTTGGAAAACTTTAGCAATGCTATTATTTAAAAAAAGAAATATATGAACACTTAATACATTTAAAAGTAATAAAACGTTCGTAGTTTGCAGCCAAAAATAAAACTTAAAATTGCGATTTCTCCACACATTTTGGCAAACATATAGAATGAATAAATATTTTTACAAATAAAATTTTATAGCTGGAGGTATTGCTCGAATATGTTTCAAAAGACAAATAAAATTTAATTTCCGAAAAGTGAAGTGAAGCGGGAATAGATTTTTGAGAAAACGCGTTAAGGTATTCATGCGTAATAATATCATGTTTCCGGTATTATACAAAAACTGAAAATGTAGTAATAAAAACATTTCTTGCGGAGGTCAATGCTCGTGTCTAAACTTTTAAAGTCATAAAACATTTAATGCTTCAAATTAATAACAGTTTTAGCACTTCTTTTGAAAATTTTATGATGATATATAAATTAAAAGATTAGACTGTATTATGCATACTAACACACATGCTCTACTTCAAAAAGGATAGTTTATAGTTTCAACACGGTAAGACTTTCTTTTTTAAAATACATAATATTGAAAGAGTAAGATGCTTATACTCTTATTTTTTATGATTAATTCCATTCATTTATTTCATTCTAATGATGGTTCAGAAGCTAAACGTTTACTTAATTTGTCACAAACTATTCACTCTAACACTGACAATACTGAATATTCTTAATTCTAAAAATGTATATATATATATATATATATATATATATATATATAAATAACACTAATAATAATTAAAATAGGGTTCGTTTTCCTCAGTGGTGAAAGTGGAAGATCGAAGGTCTAGATACCCATGGCCCCGGGTTGCAAAATTTTAAATCGGAGGCTGATTTTAGCATTACACGAATATTGCGGACTGTGATTGGTACTCAGTGTAACGTGATCTTGAGATGAATTGCTGTTAATAAAAGATTATAAGATTGGTATATTTTGATCCTTTTTCACGGCATTTTTTAGGAGTAACAAGCAATTTACTTAGGGTGAAACATTGTAATTAATGGTTCGGCGACTTTCAATGCTATTGAATTGGTCTTTGTGAATCTTGTTGCTTGCATTTTTACAACAATAAATATGTTATCAATTTATTACAAAAAGTTAAATGATAATGAGAAACAATTATATTGCCATAAATTGTCGCTCAGATTCTGCGACCTTCCCTGAAACTTTTGATGAAGACAATGTGTAGCCAATGAGGATGTTAGAAAAAAAGTTTACTTTCATAAAAAAATCCCCACGATATCTATTATCGACATTTCTTATTAGTACTTAGTGACCAAGAATAATGTCGATTCAACAAAGGGTGTTAAAGACTTGCCTTAGAACAAATATATCGTAGCTAATAAACTACGAAATTTCGGTTCATATCGAAAAGAAAAATTAAATGGGCCAGTTTTAGTGGTCCGATTAAAAATAAAAATGTTTTTAAACAGATTTTAGATCATTTTTCACTCTTACAGCTATGATTAAAGGATCTGCTATGGAACTTGGCACCAGTTAGATATCAATTACTTTTTCGCGTACACCGACTACTCCGAAAAACGTTTGTTCTATCGACATTGGCCCTTTTTTTCATTTTTCTTCTTTGGGTAGGATCTACTTGAAACCGAAAAGCATGCCACTATGCGTGCTAATATAAAACAAAACATAGCAGCACACCATTCAGTACATTTTTCAAGTATCAATTACTCTTCTGAATTAATTTCCTGAAAGGGCCTAACAAACAGAAAACTGCGTACGTGTATCCCCTAGCCCGCAATGTCGGCCTGAGGTTAGGCATCCCCTATACGAGGACGTCTGTAAACGTATATAACGTCTGAACGAGAGGACTCGTGCCCATCCGGAGGAAACCAGTACGGGAGAGCTTGAGCCCGTGTAGATAGAATCATCTAAGATCTTATGAACTTTGAAGTTCTTGACTTTAAAGCATGTTAAACAACATGTCAAACAAGTGTAAATACTAATTGTAAATAGGCAGCGAAAAAGAAAAAGAAAATAAGTGTCGAACCTTAACTGAAGATTTCCATTTATTCAGAATTCAAAGAAGGCAAATTTTCCGGAGCCTACTGTGCGTATACTCTAGGCATAGTAACAACGTCTACACTAAAGACACTAAAATGTGACATCAGTGCGCCTTTTGTTGTGAGATCGAGCACTTTCTTATACCCTGAGCGATAACGTAGACAAGAGATCAAACTAGAGTATATCTTATCGTGCAAATACTGTTTCTGAAATGGTGGGTATAAATTACAGCTCGAAGAATCAACAGCTGAAACTTTTCTGTTTAACTACCCTTTAGTATGGGTTTCCATAAGCAATCAAAGTGTTTTTTAAGTTAAAGAATCTCCGATATATTTAATTGGAAATCAAAAGAATGGAACGTTGTTTTAACAGCTACTGCACAGGAAGATTTGCAACGGATGAAAATGATACATGTGCAGTGCAAGTCTCTTTCTCTTTATCTATCTATCTACGATATATAAAGGGACGATATATATATATATATATAACATTGAAAACTAAATAACTTTTTGCGACCCCTTTTTGAATTCTGTTTCGTTTTTGAAACATAGATATTTTTTATATGTTCCCCAGCCCGGGAAATTAACACGGGAAAGATTATGTAATGTGAACTAAAAATAGTTTTACAGAACAAATGGAAAAATCTGAGCATCATCACGTGACATGTAGCTCGAGACAGTATAAAAGGCTCTCGCAAGCTTTTCGCGCGGGAATTCACGATGTAAACACTGTATATAGAAGAGTGGGGATTCATGATGTAAATATTCTTGTAGAATTGTTGATGTTGGTGTTCGTCTTTGTATTGTTTTGAATGTGTATTTCCTATGATGCTCAAATAAATCAAGGATTTAAATAGAGTCTGGTCACGATTGTTTCCCACGATGACTTCATAGACGGTCATTCGAGAAAATGAAATGCTGTTGTAACGGTTCTATTACGTATATATAAATCTACACAGACAGAAAGATAGGTAGATAGATTTAGTAGATTTTTTCCTCTGCAAACTGACTGAAATATGTACAACATGTAGTTCCATCAATACGGGGTCTTCTCCCAACCCTTATTTTTTTTTTTTTTTGACCGAGGTAAAAGCCCTGCAATGAAAATAATAATAACAATAAAGAAATAAAAAAAAAAGATATTGCATGCTATTGCTTTAAATGGCTAACGTAGCCATAAAAGAAAGCATAAATATGATGTTACAAATTTTTGGATTAATTATAGATATAAATTACAAATATCAAGCACTTTTATATTAAAATTGTGAAAGACTCTTTCTTCCAGTCTGATAGTGGGGTATATAATTACAAGCTTCAAAGCTAATTTCCAAAACACTCTTCAATATCATATTCTAATTTTTGCCTAATTCTGCCTCGAATGTAAAACTTCTTTTATGTCGCAGACGCTTTGCGACAGACACCTTTATATATTAACAGGTAAAACGAAAATATTTTCGCAGTTTTATCTCGAGAGCCTTAATAACTTAAGAATTCCGCATCGCTCTTTTGCTGAAACTTAACTCAAACTTGTTATGGTCTGCTGCAAAAAAACGAAAAAGAAAACACAGGGTGAGAAATTAGTCGGCAACTGTTCAGGTTTTCTTTCAGAAGAATGTTTGAGAAAGATAATGAAGTTGACATTCTGACATTTTTCGCTAAGTTGGAGAGCGATATAATTTCCAGACATAGAAAAGTAATTAACATTTTAAAAAGAAATACGGGGTACAAAAATATTTTTTTGAACATACCTACCCTTTACCAATTAGTACATCTTGATAGTATGCATTTTAAAGAAATATATTAGACATTGTTTGCTTAGATCATGATTTAGGACAAAATTATGTCCTTAAGTATAATATTAAAGATATTTTATAAATTGTGCTTTTACTCATTAAATTGCTCATGCTCCTTAACACTGTATAGACCGGCAGGGTGGAGCATTGGTAAGGCACTGGCCTCGTACACCCAAATTCGCAGGTTCAACCTTCCCACGTCAGTGGATTTTCAAGATGCAGAAAATCGTCAGCGCCCATGTCGTGTTATGATTATGCGGCATGTTAAAGATCACTTGAGTGTCTATTTGGATTGTATACTCTCAGCTAAATTAAATTCATAGTGCAGTTTCTCATAATTTAGAGCTCAGGTGCCGTCATCTAGGAGGAAACTGAGCGTCTAAATTTTCAAGTTGTAATGGCATCCGTGGATAGTGATGCTACTTCAGAGAATAGAGGCCGGTTTACGGGGAATGCACTAGGTCTGCAAAGGTTAGTGACCTTACTTAGAGCGAAAGAAAAAAAAACCTTAATGTTATATGTAAACTATATGAGTTAATTGCTGCGCTATGTATACGTGTACATGCCGAAAAATATTATTGCACTGATTTCAATGAAAATGAGATCTTATTAAAAAATTGAAAATATCAAGTTATCCGAACTCAAATTATCAAAATGGAATACTAATGAGTTTTGGATTAAGCTATTGTGAAAAAGCCACTAGATTTCAATTATTCATCAGATACAACAAAATAAATATATAATAAAGAATAAGAAAAAAAAAACAACTCTATAAAATAAAGCTCAAGTATCGTGAGATGTGTTTATGTGGGTAATATACTAGTTTTAATAATTTAAGAGTCCGCTGTTCAGCTGAAATCTATGATCAAATTGATACTACGAAGAAATCGTGAACACTACAAGCAGGATTTTTTTGATGCAGATGCAGGAGCCTGCAACTGTTCACTAAACTGCACATGAAGGTCACAGGTAAGCAACAACGACAAACAAGGATAACTAAATTTAAATCAGCTTTAGCCTTTAAATGTCTTTTATCTTTTCACTCGTATTGAGATCTTTTGATAATGTCCAAATTTCAGGGAACCCTAAGTTGTGTACCAGTATTTATTCAAAATATTTTTTTAAGAGTCAATATTAAATTATAATGGCTACAAAAAATGAAGCCTCCTAATTTGGAGCTGTTTTCAGGCAGTGTTATGATGAAAAAAATTCTGGAAAATACGGTAGAATTGCTCTACAACGAAGTCTCGTTACAGCGAATTTACCTTTCTAAAGAAATTTTTAATGGGAATGTTAATGACACTTGAAGAATATGACTCCATATGACGAAGTGGTTGTCTCCCAGTAACAAATCTTCGCAGTCGTTTATCGTTTCATTATCGGTCATATAATGTATGTTTGTAAATATAGAGCAATTAAATGCTTAAAACAGAATAAACAAGTCTCATCTACACTGTAAAAAAAAACACTGTAAATTTACAGCAAAATATACTGGCAACATGGGTGCCAGTATTTTGTGCTGTCAATTTTACAGCAATGCTGTTTTTTATGTAAACAGCAGTGCCGTAAATTTTACAGTATATTTTACTGTTATTTTTACAGCAATTTTGTTCAGCAGCACCGTAAATTTTACAGTATATTTTGCTGTTAATTTTACAGCATGTTTTTTTTTTTTTTTTTTTTTGTAACCAGCAGCGCCATAAATTTTACAGTACATATGAAATTTTAGGGTATTTTTGGCTAAACATTTAAATTAATATCAATAAAAAGTAAAAGAATTACCAATAATTTCCATTTTGTACGTATTTCATAACCCATACCTTAATTTAAGTTATCTCTCATTATTAGGAAAGTCAGGTTTTGTCTTTATGGTTTTTTAAATGCAGATTTGCAAATACAATGAATTCACCCTGCGGGGGCCTGTAGCCTGTCTTTATGCAACAGCCCCTAACAACCCTTATCTCATTAGAAGTTCCACATGGGTATTTTGCATTGCTATATGATTCTTAGTCGTCTCCTCTCCTTTAGGTTTGTTCCTCAAGTTTTGAATCCCCCTGTATATAGATTGAATTGGTCAAGTTCTTAAGAAGTCAACATAAACAAAACTTTTTTTTGTAATACTGAGACCTTTTTTCAAGGATCTATACATCAAACAGCAATTCTTTAGACTTTTAATTTTAAAAATGCATACTGTTCGTATATTTGGATGTAAAACAACATAATTTTCCTTTGAAATATTAATAGAAATCTTTTATTCTAAAGAACTATTCTCAAAGTTTCTGTTCCTGTCATGACGTTGTCTTAAAAACCATCTTTTAGCAAACTTTTTTAACCCAAAATGCATGTAAATTTATATATGTAAATAAATTTTTCTGTCATACATTTAGACTAGTGATGCACCAAATATTCGGTTGGTATTCGGTATACTGCCTATTCAGCGGACCGACCGAATATTCGATTCGACCGAATACTTTAATATTCGGCAACTGAATAGTAAACGAATTTAAATATTCAATAATTGGTATACAAACATATATCTTTTTTTAAAAAATGAATGAAAGTTATTGTATAGTATCATAGTACAAAATTAATTCAAATTGTTACTTAGCCATATATCACAAAGTAATTTTTATGCAAAAGAAATTATTTCACAAATATTTAAAGAGGTGATTGATATTAATATATAAAGGAAACAGAACATATACTAAATTTTGCAAATGCAGTATTTTATTTTTGAGACTTTACACCATATGAAGTATTGTTTAATAAAACTAAATTAATTATTATAATCAAAGTTTAATAAAGGTAAATTAAGGTGAAGGAACATTAAACGTTCTGCATTTTCAGGTTGCAGGCTATTACGTTTTGATTCATAAATATTCCCTGCTTCTGAAAATAAACGTTCACCATCAATGCTGCTAGCTGCCGATTTTTTATTTATTTTGAATTAATAATGAATGCAAAAAAAATATATAAAAAATAAAATGGACGTCAAATGGAAGTGCATTTACACAAAAGACACAAGATAGCTAACATTTCCTATTATAAATTTACATAAAATATGAATTTTATAGTTATGATATTTTAACCGAATATTTAGCCAAATATGGTACTCGGTTCATCCCTAATTTTGAGTATTAAAACAACTACAAAATAGATTTTTCACAAATCTAACCTATTTTTAATAGTGGATAAGAAAAAAAAGGTTCCAAAGTTTATATTATTATAGAAAATATATTTTATTTAAGTAATTCCTTAAATAAGATACATTTCCCATCCTTTTAAGAATTGTTTACTATAAATAAAGTATCTGTCAAAAAAGTTTTGAGAAATCACTGAGTAATCTAAAATATAATTCAGATAAAAAAACCATGAAACTTTTAATAAAAGTTTATTTAATGTCATAAAAATTATAGAAATTGTTACAACCACTCATAATTGGACATGTTATTTAACAAAGATAAAACATGCGGTATTATTCCATCTTTGACGTTTTTCCTCTCATCGGGTTGATGTTCATAATGCACCTGGAATAAAGGGGTTTAAAAAAATCATATAGAAAATTTTATATGCGAGGTGTTACTACATTTGGGAAAATGATAATTTGAAAATATGGAATTCAGTTGACTGTTGCGATTTATCAATATTTTAAACTAGATTTCTAAAAATGAAATGCAATTAATCATAATATTGATGTGCACTTTCCCTTGAGGATAGCACAATTTAAACTTAATCTAAAGCTTAATGCATAAAAAAGCTATATTTAATAATTATTTTTCTGTTTTTAAGAGGGGGATGGGGAGATAAAATTTGAATAATTCTTATACATTTATAATTGAGGGGAAATGAGGTCTTCAATTTTAATTCTAAACTCCTAAAAGCACTGAATGCCATTAATGGATTGTTTCAAGCAGTTATATTCGTTTAAACCAGTGGTCGGCAACCTTTAATAAGAGTTGTCTACAGCTTAAAGGAAGGGGGGGGGGGTCAGGATGGACAATGCCTCCCTCTCTCTCTTTCTTTACTGGTTGATAATGTCAAATTCACGTGACAAATTTTATTACTATAATTTTCCTATTATTAATGAACAGAAAGCATTATAGGTTACATACACAGGCCAAACAAGAATGTACTACAATCAAATCTCATTAATTTAAATACTCATTGCAATAAATAAAAAAATCTGAGGTAATAAAATTATCAAGTCAAACAAAAAATTACTTTGACATTTCCATGTAAGAAGCAATTTACGTCGCTGTCTTTAAAATAGGCTTTAAACCTTCATCCATTATCAAGTGTTGCAAATCTTCAAAATTTTCCACACCATGTTCATCAATGAGAAAATCGCACACCTCTTCTGCTTTTTCAGCTGGCAGTCTTTCTAATAGCTGTGTTTTTAGGGCTTCTTTAAATGCCATTGTGCCCTATATACTACGTTATAGTTTTAAAAAAAACTTTATTCATTTTTGAAGTTTAAAAAAAACAGATAATATTCATACTAATGTCTAAACTGGTATAATTCTTCCATTTAAAAATGGTCATCTTGTAATTAGTTATTTTGCAAGGATATAGGAACAATTCAAACTGAATCAAGCCTAGTCTCACTTCCATTGAAAGCCATATTCAAAAGCAATATGGCTTGGTTCATTTTAATATTTTTGCATGTTCAATTCCCTTAGAATTTAAATTAAAATCTCCACTGCAGTCCTTTTTTGCATTTTTCAAGGATAAAAACTGAAAGTTTGCCCATATTAATAACCACAACTGTTAATTTGCCTTACTTAATTTTGAGCTGAATGCAAGTTTAAATAAATATTAATTAATGCACTGAAATATTGAAAAACAATTTTATATAATTACTGAATTTTTCTCCAGTCATTTAAGTTGTACTATTACGTATTATTTTACAATTCTATTGTTTCCATGCAGGGTTTAAGCTAGATAAAAAATTCCTTTAGCAAAAAAGTTAAAATGAGGAAAACATTTTTTAGTAAAAGCTAAATTATTAATTTTAATATAAAACTAAATAGTAACCAATTTTTTGAAATAGCTTCAAAAATTTTAATAAAAATTCACAAATAACAAAAACAAATGATTAATTTTTTTTTTTTTTTCGAAGCTCTTAGGTTAAGGAAATATTCGCCGTAAAAGAATGAATTCAGATTAGGATGATTTGAAAAATAGAATACATAGCCACGCAGCGATGAAGAATAAAAATTGCAGTGCATACATTGATACATCTAAAAGTAATAAGATTTTATGATCTTATGACTCTTATTTACTTCCAGAATAACTATAAATTTTGTAATAAGTAAAACTAATTTATGGGAAGTAACTTTAAATTGCATTTGGAAAGCAGATAAAGGTATAGTTATATATAGAGATATACAAGAATATTAAATTACTTGAAAAATAAAAATGAATGCTCTGTCTAAATTAGAATGAATTCAAGAAGGAATGAATTTCATTCATCAACATTATAATGTCAAAGAATATTCAGAAAGTAGTTATAAATTTCAAACTCTTAAAGTTTCTGTTATACTAATTGTTAACGTAAATTTGTATAAATATAATATTATGCAGATAACAGATTCGTTTCAAATAATTGAAATGTAAACACCACGCATTCTTCGTTTCAGCTGGAATTTAAATACTTGGCAAAAATTAATATTCGGTGCACCTTTATTAAAAAGAAAAAGTTCAAAATTCATGATATATTTAATGTTACTAAAATACATTCGAATCCCGTTAGGAAAAAAATCCGATTACAAAAAAAAAAAAAAAAAACCAGCAACTCGATATGCAATCCCATTCCCTTACGAAGAAATCTTGATATCGAGAATAGATTTCGTACTGTCCGTTAGTTTTATAAACGAACTCGATTTAGTTAAAATGAAAATAAAATCTAGAATAATTTTTTCTAAAAGTATAGCACGTAATTTATGTACCTAAAGAAACAAATACAATTGCCATATTAAAAGATTAGCAATAAAATATGGTTTATATTGAATACATTAACTGCTGACTCGATTATATATTGCATCTATCAAAAATAAAACATCTGTGCAGAGATGCACTTTACACTTGATACAGTGAGTAAACACATACTATACCGCCATTATAGTTAAATTATAATAGATGGAGACAGAGGTTAGCCGTCATATATTTCACAGACTAGGGGATCCGGAAACAGCAAAATCATAAGAAATAAGGATGAATTATACATAATATCTAAAGTAAAAAATATATAAAACATAAACCACAACATAATGAAACAATATGAAGAGAAATAACAAAAAGAAACACTTACATTCAATCCAATAATGGCGGCACCAGACAATAAAAAATAACGACACACCAGCGTACAGCCAGGTGGCGCTGTGTATTCTCTTCAAATCACAGCAAAATACACTGTAATCACCGTTTACAGCAGTTGCTGTTAATTATTTACATTACTTTTTGCTGTTTTCTTTTCCGTTTTTTTTTTTGCAGTGTATCTATAACCTACTTGTTGTTGTTCTACTTCCTTTTTTTTCATGTAAGCAAAACATAGGGGAAATGTATATTATCTGTAACAGAAAACTAACTTTTAAACATGTATATTTTTAAAGCTTTTGTCTATAAAATAATATCTATATCAAAATAATTAGAAATATCCTTGCGACTAGTTCGAAGAACTCTATTCTTTTGTGAATATTTTATCAATACCACTGCTTTGTCTCCCACCTATTCAACGAAATAACTTTTCCCAGGCTTTGTTATACCTGTCTATATATGGGATTGATCATATTTCGGCTTTGAAAAGAAACAAAAGTCTGATCTTCATATCTCAGAATGACTAGGAGAAAGAACTTTTAAAGCAATTTCAACAATATATGGAAAATAATTAATAAATCGAAATGCATTTGGAAATCTTCTGTAGGACGAAAACAAATTTACATTAATTACACTTTAGATTTAAGAGAATTCTTAAGAGACGCTACGTTTCAAATTTAATCAATGTGTGTACGACTACACTTCTAACAATGATGCAGGCTGTATAGAAACGTTTTCGGGATGCAAACTGAATCACAAATCGATATAAAAGTGACACGTTGGTTTGAACACATTAAAAAACACTTATTCAAACATTTAAATAGGAAGCTATAATGACTTACATAAATCATAGTTCAATTTACATTCAGTAATATTTACTAATACCAGACGAAAAGGCTCTAATGATGAATAAGGTCAGCAAAAATTTAATATGAAATTAATGTATTTAGTTAGTGTTATAAATGCAATACCTACATACTTTACCAATATAAGTACAAGGAAAAAACTACATAAATCACAAATTGTCAAATCAATGTCTGACCTACGTAAGAAAGACCACCTTTCCAAAAAATACTATAAATACCCCAGTTGCTATGACAATCAATGGGATACTTCAAATTTGTAAATTTTATTTTATTTATACGAGAAAATGCAGAGTCAAAAATAAACTTCTTCTGGTTTTAAAACTGCGGTTTCTCCTGTAAATAAGACAAAATTTACAAATTTGAAGCATCCCATTGATTGTCAGAGCAACTGGGGTTTTTATAGTATTTTTTTACAAATGTGGCTTTTCTTGCGTAGGTCAGACTAAACGCGCCCTCAAGCACCGTCTGAAAGTTCATAAAAAGTACTCGTTTTGTTAAACGTAAAGAACTTGCGCGGTCTTCGATTGCTCAGCATAGTTGGACTTTTCATCATTGGTTTGAATTTTCTTCTGCTAGATTTAGCAGTCAGTAAATGTGCTTCAATCCGTGACCTTGTTTTTTGGGAAGTAATATTATTGTATTGGGAAAAATTATCATTTTTTAGTAAAGGATTTTCCCAGTACTCCATTATTTAATGATATTTGGAAACATTTTTTATAATTTTCCTTTGTTTAACTACGTGTTTCCCTCTATGTTTCCTTCTTCACGTTCCTGGCCTCTGATTTGTCTTCTTCATTTCTTGTCTTTGTTTCTATTGGTGCTCTCTAATCTGACCCATTTGGTATAAATACCGGTTGTGTGTCTGGTTGCTGCCTGTTCACTCAAAACTCTCTTGTGTGTTGTGTACACTTTTCTCTCCCACACTGATGAAAAGACTACATTGAAGCCTTGAAATAGCTATTGATTTGACATTTTGTGCTTTATATAAGATGTTTTTTCCTTTTACTCAGGGCCCCATTTACATTTTGAATCACTATAGGCACAACTCATGTTTGGGGGCCCCTCACGCAACAAAAATTTTCGAAACATAACATTCAGTATGTGTTTGTAAAACTTGCCAGTCACACCAAAATTTGTGGCCCCCAAAGCGCCAAAACTTATTTGTTTTTCAAATGTCAGACTAACATTCAGGAGCCCCCAACGTGCAAAATGGTCTTGTTTTTAAATTACAAAATGTTTGAATAAAATCTGGGGGCCACCAAATTGCAAAATCGATTTGTTGTTCAAATTTCAAATTGTCAGGCCAGAATTTGGGGGCCTCCAAATTCTGGCCTGATTGGTGAAAGGGCAATCAAGACTGTGACAAAAGTGAAAATTCCGTGTGGTTTTAAAATAATTTAATAATACAAGTTTTCTGTGAAGCAACAGAACACTGACAGTTTGTTTTTGAAATATGCTATTTTTTTCTAAAAAATTTTAAACTACAAAAAAAAAAAAATAAATAAAAAAAAATAATAATAATTATAACCAAAATTAGAGGGTCCCCTCAAAGGGGGGGGTTTCCTAAGCCCGGGCCTCATGGGCCTAATGGTAAATAAGGCCCTGCTTCTACTCATATTTTAGCACAAAGCATTATTGATTATTTGTCTCTTATAACGTTACCAATATATCTGAAATGGTCCCAAACTATCGTGTGTAAAATTTTATTGCATTCGAATTATTCTTTTTGCCCCCGAATTGATTTTGAATGTTCAAAAAAGAAAAAATGGAACTTCCTTATTACGACTGTGATATTGTCACAAATTAGTTGGTGAAAGGGCAATCAAGACTGTGACAGAAGCTCCAGCCGCATTGTGCAAGAAAAATAAAAGAGACGGCTTCTAAAAAAGCAAACTTCAGGCCGCTATTTAATAGTAAGAATCATTTTCATTCTATTTCCAGATCATTGTATTTTATATTTTAAAAGCAAATACTGCAAACGTGTTTGTACTAAATGAATGATTTTCTTACATATTTAATATGTTATATGCTATACATATTAAATTTTTAACTTGTTTTTCAATTTTTCAATAAAAAGAAAGCTTTTCCCTAAATGTGAGTTTTTAGAAGTCAATCCGGAGGCAGAAAATGATATCCTACCCAATAAAATTTTATATTTAATCTTAAAGCATCATTTGGACCCTTTTCCTTGTTGTGCCCGTTATCAATCAGGAACTATTTTTTTTCACCATAGTACGGCGACCCAACCTAATCTACAGTCTGATTAAGACGAATATCTTAAGTTCTTAGATCTGAAGTGTATATCTACCTCTACATTGTATAGGTACTTGAACATTTTTATCAACATTCCAAAATGTGTTCTAGAATCAAAGATTCGAGCAATATTATCAAATTAAAATGTACATATGCAAGGACTGCTAGCCTTGAAAAACATAAATTTTAAAGGTAGATCTCTATTTAAGTTGTTTTATAAGATATTATAGCTACCGTGCCTGGAGTTAACGGTTTAAATGGTTAACTGAAACCTGTTTAGAATCATAAGAACTTAAAAAAATACTTTTTCGTAAACCTAAATAAATAAATTGCATCATTACTGAAATGATAAACAAGCATGCAAAAACGTAAATTTTCATAACTTTTAAAAGGATTGTCATTCGCATTTTCTACGTGACAGAAATAATTCAAAACATTAATGAGAACGAATGTGTTCGTTCATTTTGCATCTTAAATCAGCTAGCACTTAAAAAACGGCGAAATCTTTGTTTCAAAAAATGAGAGAAATAAGTCAATGTAGTGCTTCCTTTATATCCATTCGAAGCTTCCTTCCAACGTGGTACTTTGAATACGTATTAATGCTTCTCTTGGATTTCATTTTATTTCAGTTATTTTGCTACGTATTCTATAAAAATGGAAGTACAGAGAATTCCTCCGAGCGTGATATTCATAACGTGCATTTGTTCCGCTTAGATTCGTTCTACATTTAACATATAAGTAAAGTTTTTTTCAGTACTTCGTACTTATTCCAAATGATAATGAAGCGCGAGAGAAAAAAAGGTTTAAAGAAAGGAATATGCTTTTTAAAGCGAACATCAATTCAATAATGCTAATGCAAAAACAGAGCACTTTAAGTGTTCTTTGATGCATACAATTTTTAACATCATTAGTATTTCAAATATTTTTTACTGTCTGTAAAATATTAATTAAAGTCATTTTATTTAATTTCATTATATTTCATATAATTGCATTTCATCAACTGTGGACTACATTTAATTTTTTCACTACACATTGAAATATTTGTCATTGAAATTAAAACTTCACTTTAGAATAAAATAAATATAATAATTGATGTATCCTCCGGCATAAGTGTCGGTTTTGATGTATTATACTAACTATATCTCAACATTTCTAACTTAACTAAACCTTTCTTTACTTTTAGTTTACCTAAAGTAAAGAAAAAGCCTTTGATACTTTTCGAACTCATTCTTGAGAAATTATATTTCAGTACTAACTGTGAAACTAATTGCTTTATTTGCTCAAATAAGTTTGAATACCGTGATAAATTAAAACATAACTAAGTTTAATAAATTTCATTAATGAATAAAATGGAGAGAAATTTTTTTCTTTCTTCCAACTGCATGCGTGTGTGCGCGCTTGCGAGTTTCCCACTGATCGTATTACTTTAAGATTTTAAAGCAAAATCATTTTAAAATTAATATGAATTCCCCAAGAATATTTTGGTGTTTTAAGCATTATACTTGTAAGCTTAAATTTACATAAGTTGCAATAGCTCCTTCTCATACTCACATATGAATTATATTTCTGGCAGTTTTCAAGTACTCTAACAACCGATATCAATTCGATCAAATAAAACGAAATTTTGCTGTGAATTAGAAGTATGGAATCAAAATTTTAAAGCAAAATATAGAAGTACAACAAAGGGAAATTCAACAACTTTGTAGCAATTTCGCAACATGCGTTAATGCTTGGTTTGATAATATTTCTAAGTATCTATACTGAGTAATAAATCAAAATGTTCGCAAAAGTACCTCAATGGCGCTGCGTCTTAGTAAGTCATGATGGTTTCATACTAAAAAACTAAAGCTTTTCACATTTTAATTTAGAGATAAAATTTCAAGGTCTGTTTAAGACAGAAAGAGAAATAAGTTTCATTTCATAATAGTGTTTACTAGAAAAAAAGAATGAAAGAAAATGAAGGTGAGGGAAAAAGTACGAAAATGCTTCAAAAACCTCACATAACCTATCATTGTGAACAGAATTTAGAAAAGTAAAGTATTTTTATTATTTCAGAACATTCATATAATTTGTTCTCGTGAGTGGTTACCATTTTTAACATTTCTTAGCCATGTATGCGCAACATATCTTATGCCTGTTCCTAACCTCTTCCGCTTTTTGTTTCATCGCTTTACAACTTCAATATAATTCTCAGAGAATTTCTAGTGGTGTTAAATATCCTCCTTAGTAGGTGATATTTAGCGCCGATAATATGCAGGTTCCAAAATCCCAACGTTCACTTGTTTACAAAAAAATTTCAATGCAGAAAAATTGGGCACAAGTTCATCACTGTTTTTTACTGCAATCATTAAATTGTACTCATCTCCATTTTGCATAAAATTGTGTGAAAGATTAAGATTTCAAAAATTATAGCGAATCGAAGTAAAACTCCTCTAGCCTATAGGGAAAATCCACTAAGGTTTAGATATTAATTTAAGATACATAATGCTGTTTGCTGAAATGTACATTCATTTTTACCAAAACTAAAAAATGTTTGAACACCCCATGTACTAAATTACATTCCTAATGTTTTCCATCGGTCTTTCAGCACGAAATATATTAACAAAGTCACGTGTCCTGTAAATTTTTGACAAATTTATCTCAAACGATTTCCTTGAGGCTCGGGTTTTATATCACAAGTTTTAGAATAAAGTAAACGCTGGAAGTGGAAAATCTCTGGTTCAAAAGTTTAAAAATAATCATAATATGGAAGCATTTATAAGCAGGTGATTTCATTTCCACTCTGATTTTATGATCTAGAAATCTGTTGATTTTTTCCCAGAGATCTTATTAAAAGGTGTCTCGAAGTTAAAAATTTCGGTAATATTTTTTTTTTGTGTTCGTTTTATTATTGCTTTTTGCTGACATTAGAAAAATGCACACGAACACTACTTTTAATTAAAGTTGTTGATATGTGTTCGATATGAGTTTTTAGAAGTCAACAATTGTGCAGTCCCAGTCACTATTTGTGCCTGTGCTCCCACTTCTCGGAATCAGTCTCGAAAATCAATTATTAGTTATACATATTTACTTAAATAATTGCCTTTTACTACTGTAAAACCCCGAAATACCGAGGCCTCAGTATACCACGGAGTCGGATACAGCGCGGTTACTGTCCTGTCCCCCGACGTTTAAACCACCCTTTATCATTGCCATTTAAAGGCGTCTCCTTTATTTACCATTGCAAAAAATCCAGCCCGAAGTTTCTTCCGAATGGTTATAACGTTATTTACCTTTATATTAAAGCTTCTTTGAAATTTTTGAAATTAAACATATTCTCTAGTCCGAGTGAGTGTATAAATACTTAAAACCTTGTTTCTTTGAAAAGTGCGTTCCTCCCCTTACACACACCTACTTTTTAATTAGAATCTTTCCCCTTTCATAATCTCATAATTTAACTAGATATTTAAGCGCCCATTTTCTCAAACCACAAATGGTTTCGTTGCGGTTGATATGGTTTTAGCGTAGGATATCTCAAAGAGCAGATTTTGATAATTTAGGCAATGTAAACAATAGCGTTCGAATTCAGACTCCATAAACACATATAATGCGATTTAATTCAGTTTAACATCTGTCAATTTTCCAATTTATTATGCAATATAAAAATTTGTGGAAAACCCCTTATCATTTTTCTCCAATTTGAGAGCTTGCTAAATACGGCTCACTGTATGGTGTATATCTCTTTGAAAAATATCAATATTCAACTGAAACTTTTACATAAGTTGCACCATAAATCTCACTACCAAATTATTAAAAAATATAATTAATATCTTTCGCTCATGCGTAATCACATTTGTTTTAATAAAACTATTCAAATCTCATCGACTATGTATTAAATTTTCTCCACGTTTTGGTACCATACTTACTTTGTATTTTGTCAAGTTGTCTGCAAGTCTCACATGTAATTTGAGATAGAAATTAGCGAGTTATAAGCAAAACACTTGCGAAAAATTTCGAATATTTTAAACAAATGCCCATATCTTCATGAAGATAACTGCTATTCTGACGAAAGCGTTTGTAAGCATTGCGTATATAATTAAAAATGTTTTGCGAAAATTACAGGACATTTCGATCATTTTCTGATACAAGATGTTCAAAAGTGTTGTTTTTCTTCTTTAATTTTTTGACTGCCCCTAATTGCCCCTAAGCCTGAATTTTGTTTCTTAAATGTGAGTTTAAGAATGTTTTTTCCATGGTACAAAATACAGAACAGCAAGTTTAATATTTCTTTAGACTTAAAAAAAAAAATTCTAAAATACCCAAAATGTCCAAATACTTTTTGGTAGGTAGTGTATATGTCTCAAATATATTTTTATTCATTTGAGAATTTAGCGTAAAATATTTTATAAAACTCACTAGCTGATAAGTGAAAAAAAAGAACCACAAATGTTTTTTTAAAGCGAGACTTAAAATTCAAAGAACCATTCTCTAATGAAAGCTATCCTTCTTATGAAAGAATGATAAACCAACATTATTAGCTTCTAAATATTATACTTGCAATTACAATATGTTTAAGGATATAATCTTAAATCATTCTGCCAAAGAACATTGAATCACCCATTAATGCATTTGTTGGAAATAAATTAACTTCATAAATTTAAGCGAGGGATTGGTAATATTAATACTTGTCCAATTTATTAATTCATTTCTTCATTACGCATGAAATTCTCCAAGATGGCGAAGTTTGGTTTGGAAGGCCATGATGCGTGTTTCTACATGCATAATAATGCTCTTAATGCCTGAAATATTTTGAATAACAATTAGTGAGGGAATGATTCGAAATATAAATTTTACAGAGGTTTTTGCCAAATAAGAATCGTTTGTAGAGACCTAAAAAACTATCTTGTACATAGAAATAACACTTCGAGTGTTAGTTTTCAAAGATAAAAGTCAGACGAAAAAAAAAATCAGTATTTTAGTATTTCATTTATTTATTTTTAGTACGTAATAGTTGCGTGTGAGGAAATTATTTGCCATAGATTAAAAAAATAAAAACAAACTACTAGTTTTAATTAATACTTCAATTTTATGAGCAAACATAATAAAACCATCTTCAAACTCTATATAGAATAAAGAACAAATTATTTTTCTGTTGAAAATTTTGCAATATTCTTTCTTTACATCAATGTGGCCTATTTACGTGGAAAAACACCAATTAACTTCCTTAAAGATGTGATGTAAATTCACAGAAACATGAAGTATACTTTTAGAAGATTGTGAAATGACGCAAATGGTTGAACAAAGTTTCTATATTTTTGTTATATTTTTGCCTTCTCTTCATACTTAATGCAGAGTTATGAAAAGTTTGCTTAAAAATACTTAGATTGTCTCTGATATATAAACGCAGCATAACATTTTCAACTTCTTTCACTAATTAACTGTCCGTCATTTTATTAAGAAGCTAGCTAGATGTACGCGTTTAAAGTTTCCTTCTCTTCCAGAATAAAAAAAGTAACATACTTAATTTTCCGCAAATTAGAGACGTCAGAAAAATGTATTATTAATTACGATAAATGAGCAGAAATATTTTTTCTATGTTTTATCACTAATAAAGTTTCCCTTATCTCAGCAGCGAGAAGTCTAACTATTCTCGGATTTATATCTCAAATTCTTCTGGAGAGCAAGTGCCAAATACTTGCATTTTCTGACATTTTGGAACAGCGTAAAAAGTAATTATCAATTGTCATAGCATGGCAAGGAATTTCTTTAACTCCTTTTCCTAAATAAGTTATTAACGCCACTTTCATTGAAGCAATTTAGTTGAACTGTATCCTAACAGTGTTCATAAGTCCATTTTGAGTAACTTCTATTTGGAAAATATTTCTGGTCTGTAGTTTCTTTGCTTCTTGTTCAATGTATCTTAACATTCTGCTGTAAGGGTATTACGTGGTACCTTAAAACGATGTAATTTTTCGCTACAAGTTATCTGTCTGGAAGTATTAAAAGGAAAAGGATGGATTAGTTCTATTTTATGTCAAAATTTGAAGTAGCACTTTCTGATACTCAATACAAATTTCGTTTTGTATTTTTGACAATAATATTGTTATCACGGACATTGTCTAAAATTTAAAATCAATGTTTTAGTTATAATTATGAATAAAAAAAAATAAGTTTGGGAAACATCAGTCGAAATCTCTGAAAATGTTTCGTACATTTCATATATCGAATTTAATAAGATAGAGAGAGAGAAAGAAAAATGCACAATGAAATAAGCAAACAAACAAATCTCATAATAAGAGAAACTTGATGTTTTGGTGAAGTAAAAATATGAAGACAAATTGAAAACCTTTTCAAATCTTATAACAAACGTAATATATATATATATATATATATATATATATATATATACATATATATATATATATTCTAATGGGACATGCAGTAAAAGTGATCTCCATTGAAGACAGTTTTGGGGGTTACTTTGGCAACGTTTGCTCTGTAATTTGCTTTTTAAATTACTTGTTAATAACTAACATAACGTTTTAAAATGGAGCAACATTAGAAAAAGTAACATTTAGTAAAACAGCCTTTGAAAAATATCGAATTACTTATTTGTTAGCGATAAAAAGAATTCTACTCAAAATTTCAAAATTGACGCAGTAAACAGTCTGGTACTAAATTTTACATTTTCCTTGTTTAAAAGTTCACTTCGTAAAACATATACTTTCTTCACCAGACGAAAAACTTTTTGTGTTCAGTTGGTGTAAAGTTAAAAATTATTCATTTTTTATAGTATTTTCAATTCTTTAACAAAGACATATTAAAATCATTTGCAAACTACGTCTTCTTGTCCGTTTTCTTCAAGTGATAATACATAGAGCGCCATTATGCTGCCTTCACACCTAAGGACACGGAAACAAGATACACGCGCCGTCGCTGCGTCGCCGAGAAATTGTGTCCGAGACCCTTCACATCTGGCAGCGGCGTAAAGACTGTATTCTAACTCGCGCATGCTCAGATGCGTTTTTATTTTGTAAACAAACTGAATTTCGCGCGCAGTTCGTTCTAATTAACAATGATAAAGTAAATACAATCTGAACAAAAACATAAATGTGAAAAAGGAGCCAAGTTCGGTAGAACAAACGGTGTCAGCGATAAAAGAATTGATATCTAACGGGTGCCAAGCTCCATAGCAGATCCTTTAATCATAGCTGTAAGAATGTACAATGTTCTCTAATTTATTTAAAAACATTTTTTATCGGATTCTTAACTTGTCAAGTTTTAAGTTACGTTCAAGAAGACGATAAGAAGACAATTAGAAATTAATTATAATAGCTTGCCACATGATTTTACAAACTATTAAAAATTTGTAACAGGATGAGTTAATTTTTTTTTAATGTAATTTACCTTAATTAACACCTGCCAAGTTATAAATCCGATTAAAAAATGCTTTTAAATAAATTAGAGAACATTGTACATTCTTACAGCTATGATTAAAGGATCTGCTATGGAGCTTGGCACCCGTTAGATATCAATTATTTTATCGCTGACACCGTTTGTTCTACCGAACTTGGCTCCTTTTTCACATTTATGTTTTTGTTCAGATATCATTATTTTTTGAAAAGCTAAATTGTAGGTTGTGTTCTCATTTTGACTATTAAATATTAAAAAAACGGGTATACAAATACATTACCTCTTTTTTTCCTTGTGTTTAAGCGCGGCATTGTTTTCTTTTTAGAAGCAATTTGTATATTCTCCATGAAGGTGAAACAAACGTTAGAACCAGGTGCCCCATTCATAGTTTTTTTTTTCTGACACCAACTCTTTTGCATTCCCGAAATCTTCGATCGAGTTCCGTGCTTCAACACGTACGAATTCCAGTGGATTTACTGATTTTGTTCAATCTGTGCTAATTTTCGTCTCTGTGATTAAGTCCTTTAATTTTATCTTTTAAAAAATTGAAAATTCCTGTAAAAGTATTACTGAGCTTGAGAAGTATTTGTCCATGGATTAAATATATTTTTAAGACATGGAAATAATATTTTTTCTGGCTATTTATTTACATTACATTTAGACACAAATGATAAAAACAGCTAAACAAATGCATGACCTTCAATTTCTGTTCTTGCGTTTACGCTGCTCTATTTTCGTTTCATTAGCAAATTCCAAGTTTTCCATAACCGTGGAAATGTTTGAGCGCGTAGCCCATTCAGTGTCTGGTATTTTTTTCACACGTTTTCTACTTATTGGTAAAGTTGCCAAGTCGGGGCGGTATAACGTTCGCAAGCGGTTGTATTCTACTATAGAGCTTTCTTGAGCCTTGATTTGATGTGGACCTAAATTAATGAGATAAGTCGCGGCAATGGTTTTAATTCTAGAGAGTGCGACATACGCCTGCCCTTTGCTGAATATTGAAGAACCTATATCGAGAAGGGCGCTGTCAAGACTAAGGCCTTGTGATTTGTGGATCGTTATTGCATATGCCAAGCAAATAGGGAATTGTTCGCGGTAGACAAATACATTATTCATTAACTGGAATTTAGTCTTTACTCTTTCTAATTCGTATGCTATATTATGACTGAATTTTATTTTAATTTTTCTTGCTTTACTACGTTCATCGGCGTCCCAAAATACTTTTTCTATTTCTCCAATTGATGCATTTACAAGACCTTTGCCAACGTCGATGTTCCTACGCAGCATTATACGCGCTCCTATTTTGACCACAATAAAATTTTCTAAGCCTGCAGTTAAAGAAGAATCATCATCAGATTTCTTTAATATTTCTCTTGCTCGTTTTGTTAAGTACCGTGGACAATCTATTTCATCTATGGCATCTAATCTGATTTCTGGCTGTTTCATACTTAACAATATTGCATTATTGAATTGGTTACACATACTTTTAGTGGCAAACAAACACACTGTATTGCTAGGCATCGCTGAGAAATTATTTAAAATTTCAATTAACCGTTCATCTTGATTCAAGGATTTTAATTTGAGGAGTCTGTTTGACAAAGCGTATATATCTTGATCGGTTACAACACTTAGCCTTATACGATTCAACATTTCGCCGAACTTTTGATCAGTTTTCTGCGTCATATTAAGTGTTAATTCATCATATGAAAATAAGTCCTTCCATAAGTTAGGTGCGCTAAGCGATCCCAAGTATTTTAATACATCTGACGATTTTATGCTCTCAAAGGGTGAAAGTTGTCTCACAGGCGGCAGCTGCAGTAAATCGCCAAATAGCACGATATTAATTTTACCAAACCAGCCATCTTCTACATCTCCGGTGTCATATATTTCGGTTAATCTAAGATGAATGTACATAAGTGTTACATTTGAGATCATAGATACCTCATCAATAATTAAGAGAATTACGTTATTTAAATCACTTCTCAAAACTTTAAGGACTTGATCAGATAAAGAGGTATACTTGGGACAGTTTCCATGCTCTACTGGTAACTGTAAGAGCCTGTGTATTGTCAAACCGCTTACGTTGAAAGCAGCAATACCTGTGGGAGCAGCGACTGCAACCAATTTATCCGTATGTTTCGTGACCCAACTTTTTATAGTGTTGATTAAATAACTTTTACCAGTGCCTGCTGTTCCACTTACAAATAATCTTAACACTGATTTATTTTCTGTTAAAGTTTTACTTATTGTATTGAAAATACGTCTTTGGTCGATGTTGAGGTCTTTTATCATCTTATCGAGCTCATCGTCTGACACCAACTCTTTCGCATTCCGGAAATCTTCCATTGCGTTGTGTGCTTCAACAGGTACGAATTCCAGTGGATTTTCTATGCCACTGTCTTCGTTATGGTTGTTTTTTTGGTCGTGCTCAATCTCGGCTACTTTTTCTTCTATCATTTCGAAAGCTCTCTCTATATTGTTTAAGAATTTTGTTTGCATTTCTCCGTAATTAAAACCATCTTTAATTTTATCTTTTAAAATGTTGAAAGCTTCTGTATAAGTATTACAACCGGACTTGAGTAGGGTTACATTTTTCCATGGATAAAACATCAATAAGATGGAGAAATAATATTTTTCAGGATATTTATTGACATCGTAAATGAAGTGATTTATCAAATAGGGACGCTGACGTTTCTTTATGAATTTATTTGATGACAATTTGTATATTTCTGCCCATGAAGTTGCAGAGGGTGATGCTGTTGTTATGTCAAACCATCGAGCAAAATCATATAGGTTCATATTTTCTAAGTCGCTTGGACGTTTTGGATAATAATTATCAACCCAAGACTCGAAAAATATATCCGTGGAATTTTATTCTAGCTTATTAATCTCTTTTTTGGTTTTCACTCTACGATTGCGGTGCATATTTACATCGAGCCATCTGATAGTGGTTTGTGAGTCGGCGCCAAAAAGAGGTATGCCCAAGAGTGTGTCACTTGCTTCAAGTGCGCCACATTCTCGTATATTTTGTAATATAATAATTTAACACAGCTGTTTTTTCTCCTACATATTGCAAGTCTTTATTGCCGTTCCACGCGAGAAGGATTGCTGGACTATAATCGTTGATGTAACGGGACTCTACTTTGCGAGGTATATAATAAAGTCTGTTATTAGACGTTAGTGTTTTTCTCGCTGCTATTGATTCGGCAACACTTTTAATCGTTAACGATTCAGTGATTGGCCGAGGAATTCCGAATCTGCAAACAGTCGTAAAACCAGACTTTGTTTTTTTCTTTCGCAAGCAGTACGAATTATGTTTATGAGTCTGGTAGTTAAATACACGTTCATGTAATGTAGGTGAAATATTTTTATCAGGGAGTGCACAGGTAACATATTTACCGATAAAGCTGGCTACCTCATCAACTGTAGAATCTTGCAGTATTGGCGCATTTTTTACCCACAACATGAGATGAAAGTGTTGCAGGCCCCTTGCTTGGTATTCACGTCGCCAGAAAAAGTGTTGTATTTCTCCTAAAGGTGCTTCAGGTGATGTAAGGAAGTCTAACATCGATTTAAATTTAATGTCGATAAATCGTGATGCTGCTACAGGGTCCATTGCTACTAACTCGCTTCTTGATTTGCTTTTTGCGCCGGGTCCATTAATTATCTTTATATAGTCGGCGAGGTCCGTCCATATCCATTCTGAGGGACTAATTGTAAGAAACCAAGTAGCAGGTCCGTAATGACGAGTTATGCAAACGACGTCATTCCTGGGTTTTTTCCAGAATTGCTCGGTGTTCCGTAATCGACTGAAAATGGTCATTAAATCTCCTTCCAGTTCATTCTTCTCTATCATAGCTAAATATTTTTGAGCAGTGAGTTTTTGAGTCTGATTAGTGATGTTTAATTTATAAAATATACCTGAGCTTAACTGTCTCAAATTTGCATCATTCAATAAATAAAATAAATATTGCTGATTAAGTCTAAATCTCGAATCTTTTGATGTCAAACGAGATTTTATGAATTCAGCATTTGTAATTTTTTTTTTCTCTTGCATGGAACTGACCGAATTTCCCTTCATTATATATATCTGGAAAGCATAAAGTATCTATATCTTTCTTACGGCTGTCAAGTGGTGCAGCATTAACTTGAAGCATTTGGTACAGAGCTGCTGCTGTTCTGTTCTGTTTCTTTTCATGCAAGGGATATATGGTATATTCTTCATAAATGCTGTCTTTGTCTTCTGTCACTTGAGTGAGGATTGCAGACTGATTTTGTGACTCTTCAATATTTTCAGTTACTTCAACGTTTTCAGTTATGTCTACATCATGCTTAAGATTTTGATCAATATTGTGTAACAAATTTGAGGGATTTTGTGGCAGAAGAATGTTTTCATAATGAATATTACTTCGCTTTAGGTACTCTAATGCTTGATATATTTTATTAATATCGACTATATCTTGCCACATGATTTTGTTTTTGTTGGGACTACTTCTCACCAATATAAAAAGTTCTTGATTTGTATTTAGAGGATCTTCGGGCTTTGGTAGTTTAGCTAGAGTTGTTTGTATAGGCAATGGTAAATGAAATGTCCTCCCTTTAACTTTTTTAATCATTTGTCTGTAAGGAATATTTTTATTTCGTACTGGAATCAAACTGGTTATGACTTGGAATGCCTTAGCACGTTGAATTAATATTTTTTCGAAGCTGTTAAGGTCACTGAGTTGTATAGGTATATCACTGTAATAAAGATTATTAAGTATAGAATTAGAAGGCAACTCATTCACTCTAATTTTTTTTAAACATAAATGACAAATGAAAGAACTGGGTTCAATGTGAAGTGGCTCATTACAAAGTTATTTGCTTTTTCTGCGTGCACTAACTGCAATATATATGAATATCTATTTTTTATTTTCGTCAAAAGACCTCAAATGATGTGTTAACAGTCTTGCAAAACGACCCATCAATGTCCTCTTGAAAAGATTTTTGCAGCATCATATCTGTGGATGCAAGTGCATCCATCAAAGCTTCATTCTGCCTCTTTCATTTGCTTTAGATATCAAAAAGGCAATCTTTTTCCTTATGCTTTGGGGTACTTGGAGTACCTGAAAAGAAAAAAGTTTGCGTCTGGAATGTAGCTTGGAAAATATAAAAAATACCTGAGAATTCAAATTTTACTTTATAACATTCATTATTTTAAATTACTCGCATGACCGTAGGACCATCTTAATATTATCCAAATTAGGTAATAAATAATTGCTCATAATACTTTCATTTGACTTCGAGAAACTGGCCCCTCATTTTGTACGACACTTGAGTTTTCTTGAAATATGTTGTCATACACATTTCAAGAATTGTCATTGTCTCTTCTGTAGAACAATAAGACAATTCCTTAAATTTTCTACCTCACTGTTAACCAGGGCTGGCAGGTTTTTGACATGCGGCAGTTTTAACCATGGTTAAAACTAGGGATGTAACGAATAGTGATTTGGCCCAATACCGAAAATTCGGCCATTTCTTCTAGGCCGAAGCCGAATATTCGGCCAATGTCTTCGGCCGAATACCGAATATTCGGCTGCCGAATATTAAAACTTCTGGAAAACCGTCGTAATAGAAAGTATTTGTCAAATTAAAAATTATTCACAAACACCAATTACACACAATGTATGATGTGTGATGTAATTTTGTTTGTTAAGAATTTAAAACTATCTAAAATTAATCTATTTTCTCTATTGTTTTGAATGTCATAAAAGTAAGAATTTCACCCGCAAGTGGAATAGAAATGACAGGTTTTAATGTAAGCATTAGCATTATTTTACTAATTATTTAGTTCAAATGAAAGAACTAATATTGCTTAGTGCTTTGCTAACTTTTACCTTGCTCAAAACTGTTTTATGAAGGTATTTCAAAAGTCAATATTTTTATTTTATGGGATTTTTTTACATGCCTATTTTTTGAAGTTCTATTAAAATTTAATACACTTAACAGGAATATATTTTTTTTTTCAAAAACCCCAATAACTTATGCAATTTAAATATTCATGATATATTCTAGGTTTTTCACAGTTCTCTCTTACCCAATATTCACAATAAATCAATCCACCCAAACAAATTTTATACAAATGAGAGAGTATTTTCTTATGAGAAAATTCTTAATTTTCAAATTGGTATTTATATGTAAAACTTTAGACAATTTCGGGCGGGGGGGGGGGGTCTTAGCCCCCTGACGGCCTTGAATTATACAATTTGTTTTTTGGAAATAATAGATATTTTATTCATTTTTACTACTCGCATCGGCTATTGTCCTAGTGAAATCATAACAAAATCAAGAAATTGAATGTTCAGACAATTAGTATCAAAATAAAATAAATTAACTGATTCGAAAAACAAATATATAATTTTTGTGAATAAAAAAACTTACCATCCACGTGTAACTTTTCGGCAAGTGTCATCCACGAATTATCCTTTTCTTCTGCATCTCGGAAATCTGTTCGACAGGCATTATACAGTCATGTACATTCTCTGACGAAATTTATAATTTCTTCTTCCATTTTTAAAGCAAATATCAATTAAGAAACAGCGAAACAACAACAAGCAAAAACGAAAAAAGAGTTGCAAGCCAAATTTTTGCGCGGAAACCTAGCGCAAACGAATCATCGCTTCTGATTGGCTACTATGCTTGGCAACGGACACAAAAGTTGAATTGTGTTCAACTCTTGGACACAGGGAGGCGAGCAACGGCAACAAAATGTATCGCATGTACTGCGCATGCGCAGAGGCGTGGAGACGCAGATTTCGTCTCCGTGTCCATAGGTGTGAAGCCAGCATTACTCTTTGACGGTGAGTATTTAAGCTCTTTTTTTGCCTTTCTTTTCCTTGTATTTACTTTTTCTTTCTTTTTCTTTTTCTTTTTCTCTGAAAATGAAATTCCATTACTTCCGATACACTACTCTAAAGTTTCATCACGTTTGATCCAATATTTTTTTTTCATCGGCATTTCAAATTAGTATATTTATTATAAAATTCCTACATACATTATCCCCCAGGAATTCAACATATATTTTCATAAACTTTTGAATGCACTTATATCTTTTGATGCAGTTATTCCAAAAACTTTCCAATTTCTCTAGGATTGACAATAACTTCAAAAGTATAAATTGTTATTAACAAAATACATAAAAATCTTCTAAGCTGTACCATAATATGATGTCCCTGTTCGTTTAGAAATTATAAGAACATTAGAAAACATAAGAATGATTCTAAAAAAACTGTCAAAACTCTATAGTTTGAGTTATAAACCAATTAAATAAAGTAGCTTCATTACATTAAAATGACACCTATTCTACAATTTAACAAACAATAATGTACACTATCTTTCAGCAGATTAAGCACGAGAATCTACTACTTAGAAAACTAATTTAAGTTAATAATGACTTGTTTTGTAAAATAAAGTTCAATAATATTCGAATGAATTACTTTTATCTGATTAGTATGTGATATTGTAATATCTAACATAGTTATGCCTTCCCAATGTCACAGAAAATAATTCGTACCTATTCGTATTCTACCCTTTTCAACCATCTGTCTAGATTCTTATTTCTTTATCTTTTCGACTAACTGGGTATGGATTATTATACAGAATTGCATAAAATGGCATTCCTGAAGGCCGAAATTTGGGGCAGTTTTGAATTTTGGGTCACCTCTAATTTAAATAGAAATGAAGATACAATAATTTTTCGCTGTAGTTTGAAGTTACTTTTGTACCGTAATTAGGTTTTAGTTATTTTTCCTACAATTTCTTCCTGTTCTCGCATAAACTGGCTATGAAAAGCTATGAGAATGAAAAAGTGATTAAGTGATATAAATGCTGCAGCTGTTCTAATTAACGATTTGTTTAATATTTTTAAAATGTTAGACATAAATTTCAAATGTTACCTTCATATAAAGAATTCACGAACATAAACAATTTTACTCCCGACAAAATATTTTTCCTGAAAAGATTAACTCAATACAAATTAGCTATTTAGAATCGCCTTATTCTACGAAATTTTAAATATGCCATAAACTCTTGTTTAAAACTTAGCAAAATCCGATTAACTTTTTTTAGACATGTCCTTTGCAGCGATAGTATTTAACCAAAAGAGTCCGTCTTGATAAATTTAAAGAAAGACAAGTTATTGAGCCGTATAATTTGTCAAAATCAGAGTAAAGTAAAGAATTCGATTTCGTTCCGAAGCATTTTAATGAAAGAAATATAATTAAGACATCGTTCAGCAACTTTTTTTTTCAAGTATGCATCGTCTTTTGTTAGCATAAAGAAAATTACTTGCCGATAGTAGGTGCAGTACTTCTTTAATCAAGATCAGTCAATGTGTAGAGAATTTTGAAACCTTTAGCAAACGACAAAAATTGTGTAGCATGCGTGAATTCGTTTAATTTGATGGAATTTCACTTTCGCTCGGCACATTAACTTAAGACAGGATGTAATTATGTGTGTTCTTTTAAGACTTAATATCATTAAAATTTGCATATAAGAGCTTTTTATTTTTAATCTTTGCAGAATGCTGCAAATTTCTAAGTAAGGGACCCTGTTACATAGTAAATGATAAATAACGAACAAGGTTGATTGAAGCTGGTAGTCAGCCCGGGACATTTCCCCATTTGGATATTTTTTCTTTAGAAGTTTCTAAGTTATTATTATTTTTTTTTTTGTATAGCTCATTTTCTAGCATCGATAAAGAAGTTCCCTGCAACTCCCCACTCTCATTGCATACTTAAACCGAAAAACAGGAGTTTTAAATACAGGCTTATGTATTAGTATAGATAAACTCAGAAAAAAAGGGTGAACAATTCGAAAATGGGTACATGAAGACAAAGATGTATGTTACTTTTTATGTATTGATAATACTTAAAATCTCTATTAACCGAGTATCTACATGTATTGATAATACAGTAGAACCTACCGAGTCTACATGTATTGATAATAGAGTAGAACCTCTATTAACCGAGCTTCGATTAACCGAGGTGTCTGTTAACCGAGGCAATAACGAAGTCTAATTTTTTTTTACCTTTCTTTTTTCTCCTTTCCAAAATGAGCTTGGAAAAATTATACACATTTTAGTTTGTTGTCCGTGTTGCAGGCACCTTTCCCCCACAAAAGCACGCAACTTAGAAGAAATATTACACCCTGAGAAGACAACATCCATGAATGCTTGTTAAATTGGCTAGCGTGGAAGGTTTTTATACCTGGTTTCTATTAACCGAGATTTCCGATATCCGAGGTACTAGCGGTCCCATTTAGCTCGGATAATCGAGGTCTTACTTTATAAGCTATTTTGTAAGTATTAAAAAAATCATTGCGCCTACTTCACCAGGACATCCGCGCACATCCTTCGCACTCCCTGAAAGTTTACAAAGGGACAAAGCTTTTCAGGAGGAAACTAGATAATACTCTATTTTTGGCGTGGATTTTTCTTTATGGATTTTTCGAAATTATTTTTACACTGCCGTTTGGTTGATATTATGGGGTGATATATATGAACACATAATTTTCTTATCTCCGTTTTATTTTTAAGTTGCGAAGTGCTTAAAATTCATCATGCTAATTAATATCATTCCTGTTTGATTGGATTGTTGACTGCTTTATTTTAATTTTGAGTTCGATGACCTTTCCTTATTATCACCCTAACTAGATTTTGATTGGCTCTCATGGTGTGAATGGACTAACACAAAACTCTCTCTTCCATTACGTCCAATTTCCATGCCAAAGTTTGCTCTTTTATTGATTGATAATTCTTCTTTTAAACTTCCAGAGGTTAGTTTCTTGTTTTGTTACATCGGATGGTTTATAAGATAGAGATGTCCTCTCTATTTTTCGTTGAGTTTTTCGCTTTCTTACAGAGCTTTTCCTGATTCAGCAGAAAAGAAAATTATATATATTTTTTTAAATTTGGACAGTTTTCCGTTCATTTTTTATCAGTTTAAAAAATAAATTTATAGATAAGTAATGATAACAATAATAATTAGCACACAGGGGGAAACTTATATAAATATATATATATATATATATGTGTGTGTGTGTTGTGTGTGTGTGTAGAGTGCGAGGAGACATCGACAGCAGCGCCATCAGGCGGAAAGGAATGGAAGCGAGGAGTTTAGTGTCAGACTCCATTCTGAGTGGACGTGCAAGCGCTGTGTGTGCTTGAGGGTGGTGATGTTCTCAGCAGAAGTTTTTTTTCTGTAAATAGTGATTTGTACATAGATAAGTGTAAATAGAGTCATTTTTCATATCTTTCATGGTGAGTCATTATTTAAGTAGCCCCTAGACCCGAACAAAGAGCCTACATATATATTAATATGATCTAACATAATTCTTTTGATCATTTAAAGGTATTCTTTTAAACTTATCGCTTCGAGGAGAAATTCAAATCCTTCCTACGTTAATTTTTCTATTTCTTCTATATTGAAATTATATTATTCTCCAACAGTAATGAATGTTACGATTTTTTATTTGAGACAGGTTTCCTTCTAATTTTATGTGGCCCGCATTTTTTTTTCTTGACCAATATGTGTTCTTTCAAACAAGATAATTTTTGAACATAAAAAACTTATTATTTGGTTTAATTCAAATGTGTTTAACTGGACCTTCAAAACAATACTTGAAGATGTACTTGACAACGATTAATATTTTTTTCAATGTAATAAAAAAAAAATGCGTTCAAGCTGCTAGAATTAAAAGATGGTTGTTTTTCGTTCCTATACAGCTTCCTGAACTTCAGGGGGAAAATCAAAACTCTAAGAAACTAAAAAAAAAATACCCGAGCATAAAACTACTTTTTAAACATCTGAAAATATTTTAAAAACCGTTTCAAAATAAGAAAGTATTAAACTTGTTATGCTCAGCACACATGCAGAATTTCCCTCTAAACGGTTGGTTGGATTAGTTTGCACTACGCTTTGATAATAGATTTTCGTTCTCAAATGACTAAATAGTTTTTCAGTTTCTAAGAACTAGATTAACTTATTAGTAATAATTATCTCTCCATTGATTGAAAAATACTTACGCAAACCTCAAAATTATTGTACTTTTTTCTTAAGCACAGTTTGATCTGAAAATTAAGATAACCAATTACAGTGGATACAAACACAAACATGGGGAAAAAACTGTCCATTAAGCTTAGAAATTTTTTTCTCCTTTCTTTCCCATCATTAACTAGCTACTTTTCTTTCCTACGCCATTATTCCCTCATCTTTTTGACAGCAATAATGTTTCACTTTCTCGGATAACAACAATTAATAACGCAATTTGATCAATGAAAAAATGATTCGGAGTCCCCTTTCTTTCGATGAGATAAACACATTCCAGTTGCCTTGGTTGTAGTTTTTATGCATTTATTGTCACTTAACTTGTTCTTTTATGTTTTACTTTTCGAGGCCTTGGCGAAAAAATATTTGTGCGTAAAGTATTATATTGAGGAAAAAAAAATAATAAAGAAAGAAAAAACCTTTGATTTCTTAATAATATCAACATTATTCTTGCTCATCAATTAGGGATAGATGGGGGGAATTTACATTGGATTGAAACGGTTTTCTCGTAATTTTCGATAAATACGAAATCTTTAGTTTCAAGAGAAAAAATAGGAAATCAACTTGAAATAACTTGTTGCTTTCGTATGTAAAAATATAAGTTAAGTCGAATTTAATACATTTTATTTGCTTCTTCTCTTTATTGGTTCTAGTATGTCGATGGAATTAAAAAAAAAAACTACATGTAAAAAATGAAAAACTTGATATTAACTTATAATGCAAATTTCTAGGCGTAGGTGAGCGAAGAACTTCAGAATTGAGGCCACCACTGCCCCAGGGATGGTATAAGAATTTTAATTGTACCCAATTCCGGATAATCTCCACAAAAAAAAAAAAAAAAACCAAGCCCAAAGAAGAAGTTTAATCTAGAGCTAAACGAGACTACTTTCCCGTGGGCCAACATAATAGTTTGTAAATATAGCTATATTCCTCGCTTTTGCTGACTTCAGTTTAAATTCTTCATTTTTTTCAAATTTTCAAGCAAGCCATTTTAACAGTTAATGCATTTAATATCGAAACATAATAAGTATGCTTTAATAAAAAAGAAGAAAAGTATTACTTCTTTATAGCATGCAATACTATTGTTCCAAAGAAAAGAAAATATTTTTTAATCGTTGACAAAAATAAACATTAAAGGTTAGTGTTAAAAATTAAACAAAACAAAGTTAAGCCTAATAATTTGCATTAAAAAAATCGTTTGCCGACTCTTATTGTATGCGAAAACCAGACAGCTTCAAATTCTCTTTATTTTGATGATCAGTGAATTAGTATTCTCGTTTAGTTCCAGTTAAAAGAGTTCGAAAATTCTCGCTATCATATGCTCCTTCGATGAAGTTTGTTATAATCTCTTTTATTTATTTTTTTATATTTTTCTCTCACTAACTTGTTCACGCATTCACTCATTAACTAATTCGTTCATTTATTCATTCACTCACTTATTCATTCTTTCCTTCACAGATTCATTTATTCATTATTTCTTTCAAAAAATCATTTGCTCATGCATTCATTCAAAGTTATCCTTAAAAAATCCAAATAAATAAGTTTCCTTAGAAGTGAGGCGCGTTTAGTTCTAGATGAACTTTTTGTCTGTACACGTTCTACTTCATAAGCTATTCCCAATAACGTTTGTTCCAAGCAAATCAATCTATTAGATTAGGATGTATGTCGGAATAAAATTATTTCCCCATAAATGCTAATAGTAAGCTTTTTTGTAACTGTTCAATATGACCAAGAAATTGTTC
Organism: Octonoba sinensis; assembly: GCA_038502835.1. Lineage (NCBI taxonomy): Eukaryota > Metazoa > Arthropoda > Arachnida > Araneae > Uloboridae > Octonoba > Octonoba sinensis. Next base: position 114,600,492 of record CM076604.1, read on the forward strand.
AAATCAAAAAGTAAAGTATAGCAATGAAGTGTTCTCGCCGATACGTTTCGAATGCAAAAAAAGAAGAAAAAACCTTTCGAATCGGACAATTCTTTCAAAAGTTATTGGGACGGGGCAGACAGACCGACAGACACACATTTTTCCCCCCATCTCAAAACCCTACTTTCAAGAAATAAAAAATTTAATTATTTAGTTTTTTTTTTCATCTTTAATGATATTTTTAAGCCACATTAAGCCTCCTTTCATACTTTTTTTTTTCAGTTTTGCGGGAACGTAGGATAAAAAGCATTTTAAAAACATCTGAGGTATGGAATTAGTGAACATAAAACGCAATAGTTTTTCCACTTACTTATTGCTTTTTTTTTCTTTTTTTGAACTACGAAATGATTTAACAAAAGGGGCTATTTTTGTGATTATTTTTGTAAAATCAAAAATAATCTCAACTTCATCGATTCAAATTTTTACGAAACTCTCAGAAATCAATCTTTGACATCTTGTATTTCTGTATATTAAAAAAAAAAATTGTCTTCTGTGGTCGATGAGATCGTCGGTCTTCTATTTTTAATGTGTTTGTTATAAATTGATCACAGAAATTTCAGTTAAACCTTGAAAGGATTAGAAACTATGGCAAATAATATGCTAAACAGTTAAAGGATAATATTATGGAACTTAGCGGGATTCATTCATCATAATTTACCTAATCCAGAGTGCAGACAGTAAAAAGCGTATTTAGCTGTTAAATAATGCAACGTAATTATATCTTTTATGAAGTTGCAATCAGAAATGTTTTCATTACATAAACACAGCTTGTGTTGTTAATTTATACTTATTTTAAAACCGGAGCTTTTCACTTGCCTTTGTATAGTTAAGCAATTATACCTGCATAAGCTAATCGTTGTAATGTGATGGATTGTGATACTTCTTTTTTTTTAGAAAATATTAGGAATATTTCCTGAAAAATACTTTGGATGTTAAATAAGTACCCTTTTCGGATGAAGCAAAAGTAAAAAATAGCTGTAAAAGGTATATTTAATAGTAACAATAAAAAAAGAGTGCTCTTTCAAAAAAGAGATATATTTAAGGGGTTTTTTATGACAGTTGGTTAGATTTAGCATGTTCTGCAATCTGGATTACATAAATTATTACATATATATCCCCTATCAGTTGCATAACACTTTCTATTTAACTACACAGTATTATTAACCTAACTGTTAATCATATAATGGTTTCTTTGAAAGATTTCTGATTATTTATCAACACAGATTTAAAAACCTGTATTATTTTTTAAAACTTTAAAATAACTAATTTAAAAAAAAAAAATATATAAATGCTCATTTCAAGATGGTCCCACTATGAAATTTATAGGGGTTTTCATTAACACACATTAAAAACTAAACGTGATAGCCTAGTGGTTAGGACATCGAGCTTCGGATCGGAGGATCTTGGGTTCGATACCTGAGCCGATGAAGACCCACCATGTACACTTGGGATACGTGCATGTAAAATCCGAGCACCCTGAAGTCCCGAGGCAGATCCGAGGGTACCGGTAGGTGCAGATTTTCCCTTCCCTTCACCCATAGGTCTAAAAAGAAAGGTGGCGTATTTTTGGTGGTGCCATCTGGTGTCATCCAAGTACAATATGAGCCAAGTCGTTATTACACCGTTGGTGCTCGCATTGAAACGAAAGGCAAACCTTTCTGCCTTAATTCCAGGTCGCTCCTGCGACGTGAGCTTGGATATCCAAGTCGCAAAAGCAACAACAACAGCAACAAAAAAAAAAAAAAAAGTTTTGCATTTTTTTAAACACTGCCATAAGAATAGTTGATAATTTTTTAAAAATCTTATACGTATCCGTAAATACCTATTTCAAATTTCCGAAGATGGTCAAATTTCATAATCCAAGAAGGATCCAATTGAATTCTAAAATTCTTCAGATCAAAAGAAAAAAAATAATTGAATTTTCGATTATTTTTAAGCTCTAAATCAAGTTTATATAACGTAATTTTCTAAAACTTTTTAAACAAGTTTAAATAGAAGTACAGTACACAACTCGGTTGGGCACTTTGTTTGTTTACGACCATTTCAGGCCTAATAAATATTCGAGTTTATTTGCTATTCTTAAGGATATGCCTCAAACTCTCATCTAATATGACAGATAGAACAAGACAACACAACAGATTTTAATATACAAAGAAGGAAATACACCCAGGGAAAAGTGGGAATCGATCTCACGCCTCTTTCACTCCGCGCAGGGAGGCACCGGAACCAGTCTATTATACCGCTCAGCCGCTGAGGCCACCGGCACTTTGTTTATTCACGCCACAGAAAACATTACGTTTTCTATAGGGGAGACAGTAGGCCTTACAAGTAAGAATCGGTTATATCAGTCACTCCATAGGAAACACTACGTTTTGAGTAGAATGGATCCATTCCACTAAACCCCCTTGTGAATGAAACGTATATATTAAACTACCCTTGTGAATAAAAATTCATTATAAAAAATCGTAGTCAGTATTCTACAATTGACATTTTGGCCAAAATCCATTTATTGTAACTTTATCAGTTAACTCGATCTGTGCTGCATTATATATTTTTTATTAGTGTTGATACTGTAAATGAAATGAGGTGGTGAGACTAGTGGGCTTTTTTTATGTGAAATATATTCAATTAAATTCTCCATAATATATGGTACCCATTGAGTCTCCCATGCCCTGCTCTACCTATATCATCTACCTTCATTTACAGTGAACTAAAAATATTTCAAAAATTTATCAAGAGTTGGCACCATTAGTTTTTTCTCTTTAAATACCGTAAAGTAAAAAGCGTAATGCCAAATACAGTTTTCCTCAAAATATTAATCGCTTGACGTACACCACTATGTTTATCACCACCTGAAATACTGAAACTGAGAAAAACAAATCATTCATAAATTTTAAAATATAGAAAGTGTGATTGAAATAAATAATCTGAATAAATAAATAAATATCAACTCGTAATCACCAATACTTTGTATCCCGATACGTGAAGAAGTCTACAGAATATTTTCGCTCTAAAATATTTAAACAGAAGAAACTCGGACTCAAATCTTTTGTTGGTTTAAGGCGATTTTAAAAGCAGTCATGATCTATATTTTTCTCTCACATAAGACCCTCTTCTGCGTGTTCTATTGAATTCCAAAATTCGGTGAAAGCTCCTCCAGTAACATCTACAATATTTACTATGAAATCAATATATGCAAAGAAATGGAGCCGAGGAGTTTAAATTTTTTCATACCTCCGGCAAACAATCTTTCTGAAGTTTTCGAAAGCAAAATAGGTTCAGGGAACGGGGATAGGAAGTGTAATCATCGATAGTACATGCATGGAAGGAGATGAAAAATACCAATATTTGTGCATAAATTTCAAACAATTCTCTGCTTACGAAACTAAAATCTCTTTGATTTATAAATAAATTTCCGAATATATAATGCAAGTTCCCGATAACCTGCAGTATATGCACCCTTCATGGGGCGTATAAAATATGCCCCATTACCCGCACAGAAAATTGAAAAACCTCACAATTTGAAGGTTACATTTTGGAAAGTTTATTTAAATTTAAAGGCATCCCACATATATCATACCTTTAGCATTTTTTTATGTTTTAATTCTTATTTCTTTTCTTTCATAGAAACGTTTGCATGCGTTTATTGTTTAAAGAAAAAAAGAATAAAAAGCAATAACAAACATTTTTGTGCACGGAACTATTACATGCATGAGTTTTAAGCCCTATTTAGCTAAATGTTGTCCATAAGTCTGGGCGGTACAGGAACTTCCAAACAAGTTTATCATTCACCTAATATCACGATTCAGAGAAAGTTAGATTTAACACTTTTTTCATTTACCTTTAGAATATCGAACGGATATTTCGTTTACAAGGGACAAAGTAAAATCCCTTGCCAGAGCTCTTTTTCTAATATCGCTATATTTGCCATCTTATAAGACAATAGAAATGCTATTAATTCATTTCAAGTCTGATTCATTATAAGGAACTGTGTTTGAAAAATACTGGAAAAAATAAGGCACTGTAATTTCAAGCGGTACACTAAAACATTTCTGTAAAAATTAATAGAAGAAACTGAGTGTTTCCGTGAATTTACGAAGAACTTGTTTTAAAATCAAATATTCAAGTTTCTTAGTAACGGTTTCTCAGTAAAATTCTTGTTGTTTCTCGCTCCACAACTGCATTGAAAGATCTGATAAATTACGTAAAACTGAACATTTGAAGTCTGTGACTACCAGTTTAAAAATTGCGAATAAATGCATATTTAATATTTTGAGATCTGTGACTACCTGTTAAAAAATTGTCATTTTATGCAATATGACGTTGGTATGTTGGTTAAAAAATTGTCATTTTATGCAATATGACGTAATATATGTTGTTGGGGTGCGGGTGTTTTTTTCTAGATAGGTAAGCAGCCTAACCTTCGGCATCCTTCTAATTCCGGTAGGCATCTTTGGTCGAGCGGCGTTTGGCGCACAGCATGGGCTCAATTGAACACACTTTCGATTGGGTATACCCGAAGTAGCATTTCAGCGTCTTCACAGATGGGGCCACTACTACGCAACATTTGTTGCTCTCAATTTACTGAGTCTCTATTTGTTATTCTCAGCCATATCCTTTTTTGAAGGCTTTGTAGTTTCTCTAACTACCAGTTTAAAAATTGTTAAGAAATGCAGAATGCATTGTTGGCGGACTGTTTAATTTCCAGTTTAAGTGAGCAACCTAAGCGGCGGACAACCCTACCGAATCCGGAGGATATCTCTGGCCAAACGGCCTTAAAGCACAGGAATCACAACAGCGTTGGCTCAACACAACTGAAGCCACCTTCAACTTTTTGTGACAGAAATAGTTATTCAGTGTACTCAAAATTGGCACCGCCACTACTGCGTTAGGTATCTATCTGTTGCTTGAAATTTAGCGTCGGTTTTTCATTCTCTGTGATTTCCATTTTTAAAGACTTTGTAATTCCCATGGTAATGTTGGTTCTCTGTAATTTTGCGCCAGACTCTGGATGAATGATCTCGAGCATATTCTCATGTATTTCCAAGCAAAATGTTGTTAATGTACTGATCCCATTTAAATTAAAAATACCGCATTAAAATAAGTTGTACCAATTTGCTAGTTGAACGTAATTAATATTATCATGCAAATTTTGTGTTCTAAACAGTTCTTCTCCTTTAGATCCATCAACATCTTATTATGTAATATTAAGTAATATTAAAATTTAATGTAAATTGTAGTTCAATGTGCAGTTATGGAAATACTCACACACATACTCCTTCTTATTTGAATACTATTTACATTAAAAACACATCAAATATGTCAATTTATCAGGAATAACGTATAGCATAAAATGCCGTATCTAATTGCACATATGCCCAGATAAAATCTTAAACATGGTATCAAACTCTATATGAGACTTGACTGTATAGACGAAATGGCATGAGGAGGAATCTTATCTTCTTTATCAAGCTCTCGTTCTTATGTGTTTCCTTCTGCAATATCCTGCATTAATATTTCCGTTGACAACGAAACAAATCTCCTTTCGAAGACAAAAGCGTCTCATTTTTCTGTACCAGATAGATGTGGCCGAGATATGAATTCGTGTTCTACTAATGGATTATGAACCTTGGGTAGAAGAGAGAAGTAATGACTGTCACGTAGAAAATAGGAAAAGGAAGTAGTTTCAACACACTTTAAGCATACTTTTAAAACGTTTCTCATTTTTAGCCTACTTTCCCGTAAAAGTAAAAAAAAATAATAATAAAGCATGAAAGAAGGCTTAATGTATCGTGAAAATATCGTTAAAAATCAAGAAAAGTCAAAAATAAGTGAAGTAATTAAATAAAGATTGAAAAATAAAAAATTTGAAAGTAGGGTATTGAGATGGGGAAAAAGTGTGTCTGTCTGTCTGTCGATTTGAACAATTTTTTGTTCAATTTTGAACAGTTCAAAAAATTTTAACATTAGCGCCTATGGACAAAATTGAAGCAAATTCTGTAAACTCTGGGCACAAGAGCCAAGTTCCTATTGCAAGCTTATTGAAAGGAGTTCTCGGCGTGAAATATTGATTTGAACAGTTTTTGTTCATTTTTGAACAGTTCAAAAAATTAACACAGAGCTTACGGGGAAATTTCAACCCTATATAAATCCTGATCTAACGGACCGATTTGCTTGGAACAAACTTTATCGGAAAGCTCTTATAACGTAGAACATGTAGAAATAGAAAGTTTATCCAGAACATACGAGCCTATTTTGCTATGAAATTTTTTGATCGGGATTTTCAAGGATATTTCTCAGTGACTCAATGAGTGAAATAATGAATGAATGAATAAATGAAAGAGTGAAAGAATAAATCAATGAATAAATGAATGAGGAAAAGAATGAATGAATAAATTATTGAATAAATGAAAATATAAATAAATGAGTGAATAAATACATGAATGCGTAAATGAATGAATAAACACTTGAATGAGGTAACGAATGAATGAATAAATGCATGGCTGAATAAATGAAAGAATGAATGAGTGAGTGAATGAATATGTATTATCCGTTGAAAAAGGTATATTTTCAATAATTAGAACTAAAGATAAATAAGAAAGAGAGAGAAAGAGATAGCTAGATTATAAATTTCAATTTGGTGTATACGGGAAAGTAGGCTCGTACAGTTCTAGACGGAACTTCTTGTTCATAATGATATTAAATGTTCATTTAAGGAGTTGAGGGAAAAAAGAGTGGAATTCTACACTCCTAAGCAAAAAACGTGAGAAAAATAAAACATATATTAATTTACTGTATTTATTCAATTTATTAATTTATTAGCTTTCAATTTTGTGCGCTCAAATCTTATTTTATGTTTCGCTTATGCAGAGCCTCCATCCACACATATGTACAAGATGTTTTTGCACTCATTAAATTACGTGTTTCTTCCGTTTAAGTATGTATATAAAGTTAAGTATAAGTTATTGACGTTGTGTACGGTTTTTGTTATGAAAACAAGGAAGATTAGTCATTGTTCGTTGTTGACGTGCCGTTTATTCATTAGTTTATATTAAGCAATGGATAATTTTTTTGCTCATTCAAGATATTTTTGAAAAGTAAAATGAGGCAATGTAATTATTTTATATATTTTAGTACAAACCCCTCACTACTTTTTCTTCAGAAAATATTTGATTTACATCTAACAAAATTAGCACGTTGTGATTATCATCAAGCTTTTACTTTTATATTTCAAATAAATACTGTGAATTTCTAAAACTATGAAGGAGAACGACCGCCTTGTTAAGCGATTGGTGTCAAAGTCTAGTCAGCACCAGTTCTTATCGGAATAACTACGCTTAATCGGAAATGCATTCTATTGTGCAACTACGCTTTTACAGATCTTTGCGCCAAAAACTCATCATCACCAGCTAATAAGATGAGAATTCATCTCTATAATAAAACTTGTTCGGCTCGTCTCATTACTCCTTGAGGTTCAACAGCTAGGCTGCACCAACAAAAAATCGATTGCGCGGCAACCCCATAAGAGCGATTTGCGTGAAAAAAATAATCAGTTCCAGTGCAATCTACCTGTATGTCAATTTTTATTTGATTCCTTGTATTATTTCTTGAGACATAGAAGTGAAGCTCGAACCCGCAGTCCCCTCTTGAGCTCCACTGACGTCAAAAAACAGTTCTGTAGCAGTACCAATTGGAGTCCTTCTTACATATTAAAGTCAGTGAATAAACAAACGTATTTATCTGTGCATCTATGTCGCGCTACCACTTATCGAATGGCTAGCAGTTGAGGCAAGACAGGAAGCCATTTCTTCAGGTTTCAGGGCTGTGAAGCTTTAATTATCAGAGATATAAATTAAACACGCATTTAACACCCTTTCGATAATTAGGAAGTGAAAAGTGTTCTCACAATTAAAATACCATTTGAATTTTACATGATTCAAATGTGCTATTTTTTTACATTAATTGGAATTTGGTCCAAGTTTTTGAGTTAAGCAGTAATTATAGTGTATTTTAGCAGATTTTGACGCTTTGTCACCAGCTGGAAAATGTAGGATACTAATTTTCCCTTACTTCAACGGGGTTTTTCAGAGACTTACCCTTACTCTAACGAAAATTTTTAGTTAATGTTGACTTTATTTGGGAGTTGTTGTCCTTATTACTATGGGGATTTTTAGGGTCCATTGAACTAATGACGTTACTTAGGAACTCTTGACTTCATTCAAATGAGAGCTTTTAAGGACTGTTATCTCTATTTTGGTGCGATTTGTAGAGACTGTATCTATGATTCAATGGTATTTTTAAAGATTCGTTATCCATGCTCTAACGGTAATTTTTAACGTAGTTTTTTCTTATCTATTTATGAGAGCGTGTTAGAGACGTATCACATGTTCTCATTTCTTTCCTCTGCCACAGATTGACGAATAATTTGAGATAGCTTGAGAAACGCATATGTTTGTGTGATATTTATATAAAATATTTAAAAGTTACTGAACAACATCAGTACGGAATTCTACAAAAAATATTCAAAAGTCACGTGTATAATAAAGTCACTTATCTATAAAAATAAAAACAAATTTACGTATTATAGCCTATTGTTTCTGATAAACTGATATAAATGAAGAAGTAATAGTCTAGTAGAAAACTCCATTTCTTAGAATTGAACACGTGTTCAACTGAAACATTCGGCAACAATGTTCAGTTAAATTCGTTGTTCATCAGAAAGTTCTTATTTGGAAAATTCCTCAAATAGAAATACCAGACAAGATTGGATTTGCTCCTGGTTTCTAATGAAATATTTCATAAGTAACATTCTTGAAATGCTTTATGAAATTATATTAATAATTTATGACAAAAAAAACAGAAGCATTTTTGCGACATAGTTTTAATAAAAGCAATTAATAATGAAAAAGAACGTCGTATTCTGAATAGGATCTTGAAAATTATGCAAAAAATGGAACAGAATGAAAAACTTCATTTCCAGAAATATAAAAAACGAATCTTAAGAAAAAGAGGAAAAAAAATTCTAAAATTCCTTACAAAAGTTTTCTGAACACTGTTTTGAAATGACTTTAAAACACTAACTTATTCTTTTACTGTAAATGTAATTAATTATTAAATTCAAACCCGGAACATTTTATACGAGACTCTTTACTTTTTTTTAATGTAAGCAATTCCCTTTTTTTAAACTGGTGATTAATTCTCAGTATTTTTTCACCTATTTTTTTAATGGTTTCTCCTGCATAGAAGTTGCATGTATGTTAAAAATAAACAAAAGTTATTTAATGCAAAATTAGGAAATATGCGTCTTATACGGACAATATATACGTAGCTACAGGCAATCCAGAGATTATATTTACTTGATAAAAGATTATCCACCAGATTATTTTCTATTTAACAAAACAAAATGTAAGTTAAATGGGTGTGCATTTTTTAAACCTGAACTTTGAGTAAAAACATTAATAATTTTAACTACATCATTTTTCTGGGTAGAAAATACGAAGCATTACTATTTTGCTTTATTGCTATGAGTGATTAAAAAAACATTTAAACTCTAATAATTTAGGCTTTGTTTTTTTACCAAGTACATAAACATATTCAAATGAATTGATTATGTATCCCAAAGCGATCATTGACATTTTCATTGTAAGACAAATTGTTCAGAAGTAAAAGAGCTTTTTTCCCGTATATCAACACCGAATTGCCCCAATATAGTTATTATAAGTTTTCAAATATGCATTTTTACATGTTCTCGTTTATCAATTAAAACAATTTTTTCATTAGAAAACATGGCTTTTTATGTTTAAAAAAGAGGTTTGTGAGATACAATGGTATCAAATTAATGGACGGATTTGTTTGATATTTTCTTAAATTCCAAATAATAAGACCTGTAATTCTACACAAGAAGGCCATTTTTGTATGTCATAATAATAATAATTTAAGAAAAAATTTCGCAAGTATAGGTTTTCATGCGTATTGGTCATAAATTTGTTATTGGTCGTTTGTTATTTCAAAATAATATAACCTCTCCCAATGCATCCCGATTCTCTGGAAGAAAAATCAAACTTCATTTTTTTTCCTACACTGCCCGGTTTTGAAAATGTAGATTTTTTGTATCTGTTAACAGTGGTTACAAAATAGAAGTTGCAAGAGGACAGAACACAATTAATTTTTAAATGAAAATTAAAGCGAGATAAACTTGATATAATTTACGTACAGCTGTATTATAACGGAGTCTGATGTTATTTTGGAATGTTTATACAATAGTACTTGAAAACCAATGCACTTCTAAGAAACTTCATCTAGGACAGAGAGAAAAGCTCATCGATTAATAAAATGCTATGTTTGTTTTATTAAGATATCATGATTGTCAACTTTATTTTATGTTTATTTTCTTTTCCAATGTGAAGGCACTTGTCTTTATTCGCCCTTTTCAAAAGCAAATTGCTGGCTCTTTGTTTAATATTTCATAATAACAAAAGTCAAATTTATGACCAACACGCATGGAAACCTACACTTGCTTCTGTGATAGTCATGTCAGCGTAAATTCGGCCGCATGGTCTCCCTATTAATAGCGCAATGGATGCAATAATTCGCCAGTTGGTACTTTTCCAGGGACGTGGTAGCCTAGTGGTTAGCACGTCGGACTTCCACCTGGAAAGTCGCGCGTTCGATACCCACTGAAGACCACCATGTATACTTGGGGATATGTGCATGTAAAATCCGTAGACCCCACTACCTCTCCCCGTGCGTAAGCAATCCTAACACCTCGGCTAACGGGTAGAGGTCTGGTGGAGAAAAGTTGGTACTTTTCCATTACGCCGGCGCAGGCGATAAAGTCGCCAATAAGGATGCAACCAACGCCAAACGGACTACCTTTTACGTGTGCTGTCGCAAAAAAGTCTATTTGGCGATATTTGCGCCGGGATGATAGAAAAGTACCCGAAATGTGTGCGCACGCACAGCGTTGCCTGCAAGATGTAGTCACGTCAGCGTAAATTCGGCCGCATAGTCCCCCTGTTAATAGCGTAATGGATGGAATAATTTTTTATTTATAAAGGGTCACCTGATAAACAACCAGCATAAACCCTAAAACGCTGTAGTCGGATGACACCAGAAGGCGCCACCACAACTACGCCGCCTCCCTGTTTAGAACTGAGACTGGACATAGTGGATCTGGATCCACGGATTGTACATGGTGGATCTTTAGCCGGGTCGGGCTCCGAACACAAACCTTCCGGTTTGAAGTTAGATTTCCCACCTACTAACGTACCATGGGCTCGCTAAAATCGTTTCGTACTGTAGCTCATTTTATAACAATAGCAGACGTTATTAGAAATAGAATAACACATAAATTAGAGCTCCAAGTCCATGTTTCCATGCGTATTAGCGATAAATTTGTGGTTTCTTATTACAAAATACTATAATATTTCCCAGTGCAGCCCGATTCTCTGGAAGAAAAATCAAACTTCAGTTTTCTCCTACATTGCCTGGTTTTGAAAAGAATGTAGGTTTTTATATCTGCTAAACAGAGGTTACGAAACAGAAGTTACACAACCATAGAACACAACAACCCTCGATTTTTTTCATCAAAAAATCCTAACAAAATTGAGTAGACTTCCGTATCTTTTGCTTTGTAATCTCTGTTAGCAGATATTAAAAAAAGCCATTCTTTCCAAAAGGGGGCAAAATCCGCGAAAACTGAAATCCTCTTTCAAGGAATCGGGTTGCATTAGGAAAGGTTACGTTTTTATGTCACAACAAATGAAAAAGTTATGACTGATACTATGCAAACAGAAGGTATTAATACTCGTTAGAAATTACATTATAGTTAACATTAATTATGGCATTTTGATAACAACATATATGTCGCCCCTTAGTTGAATGTAGGTCTCTTTTACGAGAAAAGAGCTCCAAAGATAAATATTCTAAAATAAAAAGAAAAGAAAAATAGTCGCATTAAAATAAAATATTATAAATCAGATGATAAAAATGCAATTGTTAATTGCTCATATTGTAATTATACGCCTCTTAACTCAGAAGAGACGAAGGATAAAGAGGAATTGTTTCGACTTGAGCTCATTAGAAGGCGCATAAAACAAAGAATAAAAATACATAATGTATACATAGTAGTGGAACTTTTTTTTCCTTTCTAATGGGGCTGCGTATGGTCACCTTTGCAGAACTAGTGCATTCCCCGTAAAACCGGAATCTATTCTTTCAAATAGCACCACTATTGGCGGATGCCATTACCACTTCGAGAATTTTGATGCTCAGTTTCCCCCTAGACGGCCCCACCTGAGCTCTAAATGATGTGAAACTGCACTAGGAATTAATTTAGCCGAGAGTATTCACGCTAAACAGATACTCAAGGGATCTTTAACATGCCGCATAATCATACAACATTTGTGCTGACGATTTTCTGTTTCTTGAAAAAATCCACCGACTTGGGCCAGGTTTGATCCTGTGAACTTGGGCGTACGAGACCAGTGCCTTATTACTACGTCACCCTGCCGGCATAGTAGTATAACTAAGCTGCTCATTTTAAGAGAGAGTAAAATTTAGAAAACTAAAAATCGTTTACCAATTCAGCAGTAATGCTATTACTCCCCGAGTAAATGCCCCAAAACATATATGATTATTTCAAAGAAAATATCATATTTTTCACTTATTTAGTGTACTTCAAATATGCGTCCTTTCGGTCCTTGTACTTGACCTTTAATTTGACACATCTTCCTGCGTGAGTTCAAGTTTTATAAATCATTTTAGTTTTTTAAAGAAAAAAAAAGAAATCTCTATTTTCTAATTCTTCTTCAAAATTGGTCATGCCGGTGAAGAAATTTTCAAGACAACATCAATTTATTTCTAAATCTGATTTTTCATTTCAAACTCATACTTAAGGAAAATCCACAAAACAATTCCAATAACTGCTCAAAGTAATCTCTAAGCAGAAGCATCTTTTTCCCAACCATCACTCTTAAAACGTTTAAACATTCTAGACACGCCTGAGCAAGTTAAAAATGTCCTTGTTATTCCGAAAAATCCAAACTCGAAGATAAACTTTATCTCCAACCATTATTTTCTGTTCATTTCCTTTCTGTGAACAAGTCACTTGTTCCAGAGGAAAGAAAACATTGAATTTTTATTTCTTTTTTAGATATAATTTCCTACAGCTGATGTTCATTTTATTTTGATATTTTTATGTGCTGGCTTCCCAATATTTTGTTCTTGCAGTTAACTGTTATTGTAAGACCAATTTCTCTTGGGTTACTTGAAAATTTTATTTCTCTTAAACGAAATTGAGTATTTCAGCGTCGAAACATCTTTTAACTTTACTATGGGGTATGTGTACGTTTAGCACACATTTGACAGAAGCTTCAATCGTATTCATAACTACAAAATATAATTTGTACACCTATGCTTAATTACACCTTGTGTGCTCTATGAAATACACATTTAATATTAATTATGAAATTAAGCAGAGATTTTCTAACTTTTATTATTAAAATTAAAATTAAAACTAATGGGAAAATAGCATAACCTTGGACTTGCTATGTCCCGTTGTATTTGTTTAATATTTAGCGAGAAAGTACACGTTTTTTGAAAACAAAGTTCTTTCATACTAATTTTTTTGCACGGTTATTTTTTGTTGTATAAAAAGTTAAAATAAAATGAACTGAATCGAGATCTCAAAATTCTGCGCCTATTTTTCGATACGTAAGAAAATATACCGACTTTTCAACTTTAGAGAAAAAAGTTTGGTGTTTGGTAGGTTGAAATCTCTTTTGTCTAGTGAACTCATTTTGCATTTAGCATAAAATACATTTTTCATGTCGCAATACTTTTTCGTAATGCGAAAGTTTTCTTATGAATCCTTGACTTTATTTAATTTTACTCTATTTATTTGTTTATTGGGATGTTTAACATGGTTTTTTGGAGAAATTAACGTGTGGGAATATTTTTTAAAAATATTTACACAGCTTGGAGTTCTAGGCTATGGCTATAACACAAGAAGCCACGTATCGTTCTTCTGCTTAGGGCTTAATTTTCACGGAAGCTGAACTCTTTATGCTTGTTTTCAATTTTAAGTAAAATTTTACCTATTAGACGGAACTATTACAGATGAAAATAAAGTCTGAAGACTATAGGGCTAACACTTTTCTGAGGATCCTGTTCCAATTACAAAGTAACTACACAGCCGACAATTACAATTCAAAAGGAATGACAGTTAACAATATCAAATTCTACGCAAAAAAGCGGATAAAACAAAATGTGTGATTTTTCCATTATCCCGGTGAAGGCGGTAAAATCGCCAATAAATATGAAACGAACGCCAAACGGAATATCGCCGCTGGTAACCTTCTTGCGTGTGATGTAGCCAAGTCTGCTTGGCGAGATTTGCGCCAAGCAATAAGGATAATGGAAAGGATAATGAAAAAGTACCCGAAAGTACACGCACAGCCACGCCTGCAAGATGAAGTCACGTCAGCGTAAATTCGGACGCACGATCCCCCTGTTAATAGAGTGATGGATGGAATAATTTCCTATTTTAATGCCATACCGTTAAAACATAAGGTCCATATTCTTTTTTCGATTACAAAAAACTATCTAGAAAATGCAACAAGAAAATGAAAAAAAAAAGAATTATTTTTTAAATCGGCTATTTTTCAAAGAAACTAATCAAAGTTAAATCAGAGCAAATAAAGAGAAGTTGTTTTTCTTGAAAACGGAAATTAATTTTTAGTTGCTACTTTCAATTTGTGTAAGAAACAAAATGTTTCTTGTGGGAAATTAAAAAAAAAGAATTATTTACTTTCTCTACCAATTTATTTTTTATATGCCACGTGACACATACTTTTCATTTCAGTTCGCTCTCAGTTAACGAAAGTTAGATCAATGCAAACCTAATTGGCGAAAAAAAATTTCAAATTAAAAAAAAAGTTATAATAAATGTGGTTTTTCTCAAAGAAAATGAGCTTTCAAGACGTAATGAATAACGGAATAAGCAAATTGATAATCCTCCCCGTCCGAGATTGTAGTTCTTCTATGACAAAAAGAAAAAGGAATTTTCATAGTCTTAAGTTCAATGAAAAAATTTTCTCACAAATAATAATGAATGATAATAATACTAATAATAAACAAGAAGCTCTGTCTAGAACTATCAGAGCCTACTTTCCCGTATGCACCAACTTCAAATTTATAATCTAGCTCTCTCTCTCTTTTTCTCGTTTAGCTTTAGTTCTTAATTGCTTCAAATATACCTTTTACAACGGTTAATGCATAATCATTTACTCATTCATTCATTCATTTATTCAGTCATTCATTCACTCAGCCATGTATTTATTCACTCATTTATTTATTTTTTCATATATTCGCTCAATTGTTCATTCATTTATTTATTGTTTCATTCATGCGCTCATTTATTCACTCATTTATTTTTTTATCAATAATTCACTCATTTGTTCATTCATTATTTCACTTATTCATTTAATTATTCATTAATTCAAAAATATTCTTGAAAAGCCCGATCACAATCTTCATTGGAAAAGAAGCTCGTTAGTTCTGCATGAACTAACGAGTTCTCTCTATCTGTACATGTTCTACGTTATAAGAGCTTTCCGATAAAGTGTATTCCAAGTAAATCAGTCCGTTAGATCAGGAATTATTTAGGATTGAAATTTCCCCGTAGGTGCTATGTTAATTTTTTTAACTGTTAAAAGAATAAACAAAAATTATTCAAATCAAAAAATTATTCCCGCCGAGAGCTTCTTTCAACAAACTTGTTCATAAGAACTCGAATCGTATGCCCAGTATTTACATAATTTGCTTTATTTTTGCCCATAGGCGCAAATGTTAAAAATTTTGAACTGTTCAAAATTGAACGAAAAATTGTTCAAATCAAAAAGAAAAACATGGAAATGAGATGTTCTAGCCCCGAGATCTTTCAAATCAAAAAAAAAAAAAAATCTTTTGAATAGGGACACTTTTTTTCAAAAGTTATTAGGGGGGCTGACCGACGGACACAAATTTTCCCCATCTCAAAACCCTACTCTCATTTTTTTTTATTTTTCAATCTTTATTTAATTACTTCACTTATTTTTGACTTTCCTTTATTTTTAACGATATTTTTACGATACCATTAAGCCTTCTTTCATATTTTATTTATTTTTCATTCTCTTAATTTTACGTGAAAATAGGCTAATAATGGTAAAAGTGATAGTAATGTATATTCATGTGTTAGTTTCATAATTTTCTTTTTCTTGATAATTTGTGAGAATATTTGCATTTTTCATGCTTATGTAATGTAACATCTATACATTTATCTTACTAACTGTAAAATTTGCAGCGGTTGTGCGTTTTACGTTTACACAATTTGTTGTTTTAAATTTTTAGCGCTGAATCCAAAAATGTAATATTTAGTCATCAAGGGCGATTAAAGAGAAAGAGAGCTGAAGACATGACGTACCTCTTCAATGTAAGTTAAGTAAACAAACTAGACTAAAACCTAGACCTAACCTGTTAACCTAGACCTAAAAAAGAAATTTAGACCCATTTCGTAGCAATTACTTTCGGAAATTGAAGTGCCAATGCTCTTTACCCTCTTTTGAAACCCCACTTATTTAGATAAAATATTGCATAGTGTAAAGCCAGAGCTGAATGCATTATAAGCAGAAGAAAAATTTAATATATGTCTTAAAATCGCAACTTTTCGATCTGCAGTCAATTTTAAAATTTTCCAAAATATCCTGAGGTGATGGACCAAAATAAAGGTCATTTTCGGATCAGTGCGAAATTTTACACATGAATCACTTATCAAAAGTTAAAGCACACTACATAATCCAAATTTCGCAGGCACGTGTCATTTGGTTCAAAAATATAAATAAATAAGAATAAGAAACCTATGATAAATCGTTTCTCCTCAATGTGCATATCCACTTCTATCAGTGCAAATCATTAAAAAAAAAAAAAAAAAACTCTCACCGTCAATCCCGTCATTTTCTATGTCATTTTGCTTCATACTCAAAGAATGAACAATCTTTTCTGAAAATGAGCTCGCGTAACCGCTTGGGAATTCGCATTAAGTTGCCTCGAAGAGTTTTAAATAAACCATCAAGAAATGAGAAGCAATCTGCTTTCAAATTTATCTGATCAAGTATCTGACAGAAATCACATTTTGAAAAAAGAAATTTCTTCATATAAAAATAAACTGAAACACTTCAAAAGCTTTTTTTTAAATTTTAATTTTAAGATTGCGATAAATGGAAATAATTTCAAGAATGAGTTTTGGAAATGTTTCGACTGTAAAGAAGTAAAGAGCAATTATTATTCAATGCGAAGGAAATAATTGTCAGGCTTTTTATTGCAAAGTGCCATATTGCGTTAATCATCAGTTTAATTAAAATACTTTTTCGTATATAGTTTTTTATAATTCAGTATTAGCTGAATTATAAAACGAATCAAGTCAAGTAGAATTATTAGCGAATAATTCTACTTGACATTATTAGATGTCAAGTAGAATTATTATTTTTAAACATCGGTGGTGTCTATTTCATTTTAATGAAGTGAAAATTGGTGCACTGCATATTTTAGGACCGAAAAAATATTCATAAGTGCATTTTTAAAAAATGAATATTTATACAATGAAAAAATGGAAACGAAGCAAAATAATAAATGATTTTTCTTTTTCTGAAGAATAACGGTCCAAGGCATGGAAACATTTTTTCCCTAATGGAACTTGGAATTATTTTTTAGTCTAGTAAGCTTTGGTATTTTTTTTTATTGTGCTCGTTTTCCGATAAAAGTAACTTGTTTGTATTTTAACTCCGATTTATGCGTATACCCATTCCCTAAAAAAAACTTCTCTTCGAAATTTTATTAAACTCAATATTTCTTTAAAAATAGTGCCATATACAAGGGTCATTTTTTAAGTAAGAACCGATTGCTCCTCGTGTTTGCGCATTCAGTCAGGTGATGTCAGTTCAAGGTCAATAACTCTTGGCCGGTCCCTCACTACACCGCCATTACGCTTCACGTCTCTGCCGGTGCTGGTTGTGTTTATACCGTTATACTGCGTAGTTTGTCGTCATGTCTATCAGAAATCCCGCCGATTGTGGAGTGCGTGCCGTTATTCGGTTTTTGAATGCAAAAAGCGTTCGTTCTGCTGAAATTCAAGAACACAAAGGCAACTGGACAATTCTCACTTGAAAGTACTGAATCATCCGCCTTATAGCCTAGACTTGGCACCATCAGACTTTGATCTCTTTCCAAAACTTAAGGCATTTCTCAGTGGGAAGCGTTTGAAAAAGATGACATGCTTAAAGAAACAGCTACGAATTGGTTTAATAATCAGGCGGCGAGTTCTTTAATGAAGGGATCCAAAAGCTGGTACCACAGCTTGACAAATGCTTGAATGTTGATGGCGATTTAAGTTTCTTTTACTCTATTACAAAACGGTTCTTACTTAAAAAATGACCCTCGTAGAAGAATGCATGATACATAAGGTGTGTTTCATTGATAATGGCGTCTCCTGGAAATAAAACACATGTTGTCCAGTGGTCCATAATGTAATATATGAACTTTCAATAAGTATAATTACAGGGTTTAAGGGTTACTGGTTTGAAGCAAGCTGTGCATTGTGGTTTTTGTAATGTTAGCTTCTAATGTATTCTTCGAATAAATTTGTGATGATTTTTGCCGAGAAAATTTTGAAGTATTCCGTACACACGTCACTGGTGCTAAGATGACTATAACCTTTTTAATAATTCGCCCATTATTATCATAAATTTGTGACACTACTCACGAATACTTCAGAAGTATAGTTTCTGCATGCTTCCATTGATAATTTTTCTGAACTTAAAGGCCGGATTTTGTCTCTATGGAACACAACACATTGCACTTTCTTCTGGGAAGACGCCGATCTTAATACATAAGTCTTAGATGTGCTGCGTAACAATTTATGATTAACGCTCTCAACTAGAAAAAAACATTTTAAAAATTGTTCTATCCTTATCTGCAAAAATGTTTGTTGTAGATCACTTAATTTTTCTTTCTTTCTTTTCTATTATTTCTTTTCTTTCTTTTTTGCTTCTTAATAATAATTCAAAATTGTTGCAAAAAGGATGTATAAAACAGAGTACAACGATTTTCTGTTTTGATGTGTGTCGCCAAGGATTCCAGTATACACAGTAACTACTACTTAGCCAGTTGCTTCTATTTATTGCCATTTTGCCAGTAGTAGCAACTTGTCTTGTGTACGTGTGCGGTCATTGAGTCAAGAATTATATTTTATTGTGTTATGCTGTGTATTTTGCTTCTGGAAAAGTGTTGGTCCAAGAAGAAGAAATTCATTTAAAAATGTACAGCAATATAGCATAAATTAAATTTTTCTCCTCTTAATAATATATTTTTCAAAATTAAACGCTCCGCTAGTTTTTTCTTGAAGTTCACTTCTTCATAAATTGATGCTGTTTCATATAAGAAGGTAGTAAACAGTTGGACAAAACAGTGCACTGTTTGGCTCTAACAAGAAGACATCCAATGAGCGAAGAATTCGGTGACTCCATTGTTTTAACAAATGGAGTCACCGAATTCTCTAAAATTGTTAAAATTGGGGAAAGTAAAACAGATTTGCCTTGTCAGTAACACACTAAGGTGGTTGTTGGCTATGTTACAATATAAGATATCCTCCTCTTTATTGTTTGTTCTTCCCAAGAAGAAATGAACTCAAGATCAGGCCTCATATTAACATAGCGTCGCTCTCTACCTGTAGTACATATTTTACCCAACCAACATAAAATATGAATCTAAATATACTTCCTGCGATGGAATGTTTGAGCTCACTTTAACTTCAAAGATTCAGGCCAGAGGTTGAAGACCTTTGAACTTCACAGGGGTCGGGCAAGAGGCATCTTCAAACCTCTGGCCCGACCCCATCCATGTTAGACGATCTAACTACTCCGACTATCTTGAGCGTTTTTAAAATTCCGAACAGAAGGAAGAGGTAATAAAATGCTTTATTTGCAAAGCGCGGACTTATAATATGTGTGCTAGTATTGATTGAGGAAACGTAACAATGAATTTTGTGCCTGAAGTCAAATCTGATTGTTAAAAGTAAGAAACGCGTTAAAAACCTGGTTCCCTGTTTCATCTGACTGACTTGATAAACTTAGCACATACTTCAATGAAGAAATAGTTGTTTTTGATTCTATACATCTAAAATTGGATTTCTTGTATGCAATTGCAGGCTGAGCTCTGACTTTGCAATGGCTCACTTTAAGAAAGGGAAAAAATTGTAATTAATTTCTGAGGTATGAAAATTTATTTCTTAAGAACTCTGTTTTGTCCAATGCTTTCTTATTTTCATTATTATTATTATTATTCGTTTAAAATACTCTAACATTTAATGAAAAGTTAAACAGAGAAAATATTGCAAAAATATTGCAAATAAATAACTTTGTTGTTTAGTAGAGGTAAACGTGGGGTAGGATTAAAAAAAATGGAAGAAATCTGAAATATATTTTCCTTTTGGATTGATACAAAAGTTTCTGCTCTTCGCCTTTTTCTCTTGGGAACAGTTTTGTAGAAGCGTGCTATTTCATTTAAACACTAACAAGGTTTAGGGTATTTTTCGCAAATAGTACGTACAATTTAATTCTGCATCTGGTTGTCTATTGATAGGAGTTGTTTGTGTCCTTATAGGGAGAACGTAAATATTTATTCGACAAACAAAACAAGTTAAATGTTTCCTTTTTACTCCCAAAAGAGTATTGTTCGGAGGTTTAGTTATAATTTTAGACTAAAGAGAAATTCTTATCTTTTTTTTTTACATTTTAGTTTTTTCTTTTTTTGAACATAAAGAACTTAATTCCATAAATAAAAAACAAGGGGAGACTTCATACTACGAATACTCAGTTTAATAAAAGGCTGCGATATAAAATTTGGTCTTATCGTAAAAAAAGGGAAAGCAAATTCACGGAGTGCTGGATGGCACAAACTGTAGCTACGTCACTCTCCAAAGTACGCACATTTTTATTTGCATTGCTTTAGTAATTATTATGGCTGGTTGAACACTGAGCATCTTATCAATTTCAATTGCCGTTCCAGAGCATGATCAGAAATGGACATTTTATTTACAATGAAGTTACCTTAACCTAACTACAGTATATTTTTAAGAGTAGATAATATACTCTTAAAAAGATAATTTTTCGGAGAATAATGTAAGAACAGTTAAAAATTGCCATACAAACGATGTGAAAAATGCAAAAGATTGCACAACTAAATCGGTTTTCTCTCAACTTAATAAAAGCTTGAATCTGTGGTTCCAAAAACTAGGTGACGTGGCACATTGGGAAGGTGAAAGGTGCCGCGCCGCGCCGCGCTCATGACAATAAATCTATTTCGGTAGTCACACAAAAGAGTGTGATGGTTACACTTAAAGTTCTTTGAACTTTGAATGTGAGTATATAATCTTTGCTTTATGTTCTTACACTTACGTCTGTGATTTTGTCTACAAAATCATACAGATATAGAATTATATTTGTGTACGTCGAAACAAATATATGATTACATATTTGTCTGGATTTGTACATACCTGGGGGATAGATTTTAAGTTACTAAATGGCCGTGAGAGCAGCCTAATTTTACTAAGGGGGACACGGATTGAAAAAGTTATGGAACCCCTGGCTTAAATATTAAATATAGTTTTATTCTCTAATTTGCTGGACGCAATTACTTACAGTTTAAAGGGGAGTCGGCACCATGAGATCATTTTTTTTCTCTCTATGTTGCTTTTATGTACAATCTTTGTCTAATGTCATGTTATATCACTTCATAAGAAATTTAATATTAAAAAAAACTGGATTTAAAAAAAAAAATTAAAATTTTATTTTTTAAAACGAAATTAACAATTTTTAAAACTGCATCTTCTTTTTCAAAAATTGGCGTAAAGTCGCAAAATTATTTTTATTGATTCATTACTCATAAAGCAAAACTTTCATGCTTTTAATTTTTTATAAGTCAAATACTTTTTGAGAAAAAATATAAAAACTGAAATAACGCAGAAAAACAATGAAAAATAAAAGAAAAAAACAAAAAAGATTTTTAAAAAGTTACTTCAGTTATCATAAAAGTAAAGCATAACTTTGTTAACTATAGTTTTAGGAACATGTGGAAAAAATCCACATTATAGATACAAATTTAAAAAAGCCTTTGCAGTTGAATTAAGATAAAGTGGCAAAAACAAAGTGAGAGAAAACAGCATTTCAAGTTTACGGCTTGCAATATCTTGATCAAAATTTTAAGTAAGGAAGGGGAAATCCGTTATTTCCTGTCCAGTATCTCCTCAATACCGAAGAATTTTAGGGTTGCCATACGTTGTCACGTAGCGCACTGCTTCGTCTCATGTCTGGGATCGATCCCTGGTTGAATGGGTTATGTAACAGTAGAACACACGGGACGCTACGTAATATACTGATATCCAACTTGATTATGCATTATCTGACTGATAAAATAACACTGCTTGTAAATCAAAATTCAAACTGTGAATGTTGCTGAAATTTACTAACCTCTCTGCTTGCTAAAGTAAGGGGCATTTTCTTTAATCAATGTTTAACGTGTAACATACTAAAACAATACATATACATACTCACAGCTTGTAGGCTGTTTCTTGATTAAGTTATAAAAAATAAGAAAGAAAATAATGTTAAAGTCATAAATAACAACAGAAATACAAAACAACTTCAGTAATTAATCTGCATTGAAATTAGTTTGTTCCCTTGCTTATTAATTTTCTAAGCAACCTAATTTCGTTACTAAACGAAGTGTCAGAACTAAAAATATTTCGCAAATTAAAATACTGCGCTCGGAGTCACACGTATTGTCTACAGCCGATAACACACTACGGCTAACGATGTTTTGGAAATCGCTTCACAGAACTCGATTATACAAATCATGACCAAAATTAATTAAATTCTGCTGCAACTGTTACTGTTTTAACGAAACTAATTTATTGCTAAAATGAAACAAACAAACATTTCTAATATAGCTAAAACAAGACTGATTTAACTTTCCCAAGGTGAGTGTAAAATGTTTTCTGTTGATTATATTGCATCAAATAAAATCATTATTTGAACTAAATATGCGTTTTAGTCATTGTAATTTCGTTCAGAAAATGTCTGCATATCCTTGATTAAACATGCTTTTACCGTATATTTTAAATCATACTCAATGCTTATGTTAGAATTGGTGACGTAAAATTAATAGCGCGGTTGCAAAGAAGAAATAAATATTACAACAAATAAACTTTCACAGTTAGGGCCTACATTAGCTTCCCGCCTCCCACTGGCTAATATAAAATCTGCCGCAACCTTCTTCTTACAAAAGAAACAAACCTATTTTGTATTTAAAATATAGCGAAAGCTCTAAATAGCAAAGAAACGTCTGTACCTGAGAACCATAGTATCTTAAGTCCATTTTTCAAATTTTTGCAACAAAGTTAAAAAATAAACATTTTTAGTGCTATAAGACTAGACTTTTCCTTGAGAACCTTAGAATAAAAATGTCCGATGGGAGCTTTATAAGTTCGGAACCCTCATGTAGCAAGTGGCCTTGTCGTCGGTGCTCTGTATGCTCATTAGGCAGCCAAGTCGCAAAAGCTCGAAAAATAGACTTAAGATACTAAGGCTCTCAGGTACAGATGTCATTATCGAAAATAAAAGTTACTTATGTATCTGTATCTGAGAGCCAAAGTACCTTAAATTCACTTTTCGATTTTTTACGAAGAAATTAAAAAAATAAAAATTTTTAGTACTATAAGACTGGACCAACCTTAGGAAACCCTGGACCGCGCCAACCTTAGAATTAAGATATCCGATGGGTGCTTGATAAGTTCGGAACCCGATGTAGATAGCCGCTCTGTAGTCGGTACTCTGCATGTAAGTATAAACTCGCAAAAACTAGAAGAGTGGACTTAAGATACTATGACTATCAGGTACAGATATTTAATTCGTCAACTGTAAAAAATAAAATTTCCACCCTGCTGTATATTTTGTTTTACGACACATTCGATACTGAACATGCATTTAATTTTAATACTAATCATTAGGGCAGAGTGAAAAAAAATGATTCCAAATTTTTTATCAGCCGGGAGCGTAAAAGACGTGTATTAGTTCCAAATGAATGGGCGTTGAAATTTTATTCAGTTTGGAAAAGTTAACATGCACCCCAAGAGTACTACAGTTTAAGGAGATCAGTACATTTGGTAGTTTTTTTCCCTCGTACACGCTTATAATACAAATCTTCGAGTTATATTTTTGTGTTATTTTCTGAAGCATAAAACACTTTAATGTACCAATTATCTAAATTCAGTTGGACTCGTATATAATGACACTACTTTTAACAGTGCATCGGTTGTAACGTCAATATATTGCGGTCCCAGCAAATCCTCATTGAAAATAGCGTTAAACCACTTCGTCTTTTACATCACCTATGTGTTAATATCCTTTTCTCTGTGAGTTCATTTTTGATTATATCGTTTTCAGTTACAAGTCAAAGAGCTTAAGTGTAAAAAAATAACAAGAGCCTTAGAATTTACAACCTCGTCCCAGCATCAGTACTTTTGTCCGTAACCTTTAATCTGTACTACCCATTATTCGTTTCTTTTACACCTCAAAAAATTTAAATCAAGAAATCTTATTGTTCAGCAATCTTATATAACTTCATCACGTCAGGATATGTATGCACGAGAATCTAAGGGCAGAATTTGTCAAATTAGTGAAGAAACAAAACTCTAAAATCAGTTAAAAACAAAATATTGTCACGAAATTAGCAATGCAGACGAAAACCCTGACAGCGTAATTACCAGCAACTGCGATAGTAGCTATGAGTAGTTATAAAATGGTTTACAAAATCTTTGAAGTTGATTAATGACAAAAGAAATGAAGGTGAAACTGTTTGGGTGATTGAACGCAGTAAAATTCACTCGGAGGAACGAAGATGCAATGCTGTCCAGCAAAAAGCAAATATTGTAAAGCACTTTAACAATACTGTCATGTTTTTTTTAATTATAATTATAATTTTTAGTTTTTATCGAAGAAAACAGAGTAATATAACTTTAATTAAAACGGGAGCCAAATATTAGATCGCAGTTGTACCAGAAGAACATAACACATTTGTTCCAGAACCAGGTACTTTTCTCCACCAGACCGCTACCTGTTAGCCAAGGTCTTAGGATTGCTTGCGCACGGAACTGGCAGCCATCAATCGGCTACGGTTGGCGTTATCGCTCCGAGGCAGGTTTACTGGGCTCAAGCCCAGCCTAACTACCTCTTGCTGTCTCAACCTGGCCCTCCTTGATATCCCTATACTTGAAGAATATTATTTGGAAGGTTGTGGCTCCCAGAACTAGGTACTAGATACATTGGCATGCAACCTCTACAGGTGAAAACTTTCGTTCTATTGAAACTGCCGTAATCGATTCGCCAACAATAAGTCTCCGGAATACGTCACATCTGTCAAATAGGAAGGAACAAATATTAATACTGACAGAGAGGATGATGCTACTCGTTTTTCGGGGATAGATCTTGGTTGGTTGCGGCAGTTGTTAATTTGCTTGTTGCATGTTAATGAATTATTACTAAGGCATACACTGTTAGAAATTTCATCATGAAATTGCGGTTAAATAACCGGCAGCAGTCTGTCCATCTGATTCACCGTTGAATTTACGGTTTGGAACATTTTTCTATCTTTACGGGACTTAAACCATATCCAATAAGCTTGGTTAAAAAGCCGTAAATGCAAAAGTTTACGGATTTATAACCATTTAAAAATGGTTTCAAAACAAAATTTTTACCGTGTTTTGAACCATTTCGTGGCGTAGAATCTTCGAGGCGTAGAAACCGTAAACGGAGCGTGCGGAATTCGAACCCGGGTGTATGGCACACCAACCTTGCGCTCTAGTCATTCGGCCATCTACACCACGTAAAGCGGCCGTTTATTTATGCATAAATCTTCTTTTCCAATAGGCAAACTGCCTTAAAATTGAGGTTTCAGTTTTTTATTGGATCTAAATTTATTTTTGGTCTAAACGTACTGTATATTGACGAAAATCATTTTATTTGTTGCAAAAATTAAAATACAAACAAGCTTCAGCAGCTCAAATTTTGGGTTCGCTCATTCGCAAAAAGTTCGGGAATCCGATGTCTCCAATTTTTGACTTTCGTGTGTTTGCGTTTCTATTTAGTAACCACTGCTTAAGACAGTGGTTTTTGTTCTTCTTTTTTTATATACACATGCATATTTGAGCTGATAAATCTTTATTCCTATTTTAACAACAGCGTACGGCCGGTAAGGTTTCGCAACCAAGATGGACTCCCGATTCTTATTGAGCGCTTGAAAATTACGGTTAGTTAAACGTTCTTTAGGATAAACAGAGAAAAAACGATTTTTTTCACAATCAGAGGTTTGAGTACCGTCTTTTTCATGGTTATTCAACTGTTGTAATTAAATATGGTAAAATAACAATTAAATAAATGGTTATTTTACTATTTTCTTACGGAAATTTTTAAGTGTCTCCTACAGAAAATGAGGAGATGAAGTTGAAAATATTAGGAGTTTAAAGCTTCCTTCTCTAAATCTGGTTGCCTCTAACATGGTAAAGCATATGGAAATGACGAGTTGGTGTGATGAATTTATATAAGATTTACCCATAATCAAAAACCCTTTTCACAGAATATTCAATATCAGATTTTGAATACATCTTGCGGATCTATTTTCATATGCAGATCAAATTGAATTCCCGAAGTTCTTTTATCATTCGCAAAGAACCGAAGGGTGTGTTCCCTTTTAAGTGAGGTTTAAAAATATGTTTCTGAGGATAAATACACATGCATTAATTCTTATGCAGTGTTGATGACTAAATTCACCTCAAGAAGTGAATATGAAGTATAATTAGAGTTTGTTACGTTATGTAACTGTGTTTTCATGTTCATGATTTGCTTTTAATGGGACTGCATATTGGCTCCTCATCATTTTCAAACATCGGGTGTATTCCCCACCAAGGGCTACGGAAAGGTTTCGTCTCCGTCGTAATACACTGTTGCTATGGGTATCGACCTAACAGTGATGAAGTACGTCTTCGTTAGTGCAATCAACCAACCATGATCGCTTGCGTAAAGTCACTTAATAGATCCAATAATAAACGCCAATCAGTCAACACGAAGGCACGAATAAGTTATGTAGAACCAGCAATAACAAGCAACAGCGGCGAAAACGTTCAGGGCGTTTTATTGGCTCTACACAACTTATTAACCATGCCCTCATGTTGACTGATTGGCTTTTATTATTGCTGCATGTTAAGTGACTTTGCTCAGGCGATCGTGGTTGGTTGATTGCAATATGGAGGAGATACGTCATCTCTGCTCGTTTGATAACCATAGCAAATTATTAGGAGGGAAACAAAATGTCTCCGATAGACTATTGCTATGGTTATCAATCTAACAGCGATGACGGTCGACTGGGGAAAAGTCTCTTAATGACGCGATAAAAAATACAATGGGTCAACGCGAGGAAGTAGTTATGAAATTATGTGAAACTACTGACATGCTGTAAAAAGTTTTGACTTAGTAGTATGTTGTTGTTGTGTTTGGCACGAAAGCACTTTAAAGAAGCATTCTCCAAGGTTGTTCTTTCATGTGCACCAATAATACACTATCGAAAAATATCACTACCACGGAATTTCAACTCCCAGTTTCATATGGACATACTTCGTTCTCACGATTAGAATTGCAATAGGGATTTAATTTGCCAGAAGTATTCAAGTCAAAATGGCACTTGCAAGGGATAACATGTCGCGTAATCCTATGTATCTTGCAAATCGGCCGAGTTGTGAAGGTTTGCGCCCTCAAAATTGTCCGTAAGAGGACAATGCCTTGCCACTACTCCTATCCTGCAGATCTTTTTATTCTATTTCCTCATTTTTAATACCAGTTTTGCTCGTGCCTAATTATTCGAAATGTTAAGCACAATAAGAAATATTTCAGAATGGAAAATAGTTCAAACTTTCTAAAGGAGAAAAGCATCACAGTCCGCCTAAAAAGGAAGTGTTTTAGTTGAAAAATAAAGTTACACTAATTAAAAGGACTAATTCTAAAACTTAAGCACAAAATAACAAGTGTTAATATATTTTTAAAAACCTATGTGCGTCAAAAGTAAAATGAATGCAATACTTTATTAAATGATAATAGCTATGGCGGGTAAAATAAATTCTGGCGACGGAGAAAGCAAAAAGTGAATTTGCTGAAATGTTTAGGAATAAAACTTGTTTTAAAAAAGCAAAGCAGTTCTATTCCGTATATTATTTTTATTGAAAATTATTAGTATCCGAAACATATTTTCTTTAAAAAATTTATGTTTCGAAAAGATATGTTAAAGAGCAGAAGATATTTATCGGATCAATGCATGTAATGCAACCCTTTCAATTCTTCAAATGTTTGCATTTCATTTGAATTTTTTCGTTTTGGCAGAACTTTTGATGACGAAATTACTTTACGCAAAGAAAAGAAATCGTCTTTTTAAGTTTTATTTTAAGTGAAAAATGAAGATTATCATCCATTAATATCAACATATTTCTCCCTTTTTCAAATAACGAATTTCTTAATTGAAATACTTTAATTTTACAAAGTGGTTCTCGGTACTAAAATATTTGAAAAGTGAAAGAAATGTGTTTACGATTTTACTAAGTACTTCAAATAATTGCACGTCTTATTGGATACACTATATTCTTCTGTTTGTATTCATTAATGGGAGTATACTTGAATAAATGAAAAACCTTCAACACTATCAAGGATTAAATCATTCCATTTCAAAGCTTTAGGTCGCTGCAAAATTATCCCTGAGTTTATTTTACTAATATTTTTTGCCAAAAGCGTTAGTTTCTTTTTTTGCTAAGTGCGACTGAAATATTAATATTAAGTATTGTCTCATTAAAGAACAAAAACTAAACTTTTTTTCTTTTTAATTTATTTTACTCAGAATAAAACACCGTTAAAGAAAAGAGGAATAAATTGATATAAAACCGTGTAAAAATGCTTTAAGTTTTTTGATTTGAGTATTTTAAAATTCAAAACATCGTTGCATTATAAAACATACCAAACAGAGCTATCGTTGCGACAAATAATAATTCTGATAATTTCCTCGGAGCCAAAATTATATTTTTTTCCTAATTAACGTTATGATAAATTATAAAATGGATGGACTATTGTATTGTCATCGAAGATATGCTTGTGTGCAAAGTTTGAAGATGATTTATGCAGTAATAGTGGGCGAATGCTGCGTAACAAACTTCCGTGAAAAATCAATTTAAATAAAACCGTGTAAAAAACAAACAGCTGTTTAAAGGCAGTTTTTAAACCTGCAACTATTACTTAAGAAATGCTCCAACTACTTGTTTCTACTGCAATAATAGAATTTTTATATATATACACGTATTTAGGTGCGATTGAGATTCACTTCATAGTGGAAAACAATTTAAAGCTGTAAAAAGAAAAAAATCTTCAACACAAAAGTCACTAAAAGAAAGTAGAGGTATCCACTGATACATTAAGATTAGCTTCATCTCAAAAGCTGTAAGAAAGAGAATTTTTGAACGCAAAAGTAACTAAAAGAAAGTGTTAAAGATGTTCACAGTTAAATTAAGATTTACTTTATCTCGAATCTCTTAATTAAATCAACGAGGAAGTTTGAAAATATTTAAAATAATAAATTAACTTTGGGCTAAGAAAACTAATCAAAAACAATTTTACGTTAAGAAAGCACAAATTAACACAGCGTTTCTCAACCTTTCAGTATTCGCGGCCCAGTTTTCAATAATAATTTTAATAGCCCCCCCTCCCCCCGCTTACAATAAAATGTATACACCAATGATGTGTATTAAGTATTTATCAATATCCAATTGCAGTCCATACCTTTTTAAAATGATACTCTCGCTCGTCAACTTGGTGATATAGCTGAACAGTTAGTGTCGACTTTTCTCGAAGTTGGGTGACAAATTGTTTTCAATACAGCTTGATGAAGCACAAGATGATGAAGCAATAAGATGCTCATCTAATTGCCTATGTTCGATTTTGTGATAATATGTCAGTAGTAGAAGAAATACTTTTCTGCAAACCAATAGAACTCAAAACAACAGCGCTTGCATTATTTGTTATTTTAAATGATTTTATGAAGGAGGCAAACATAGAGTGGAAAAATTGCCTGTTAAATGAGCACATTTTTCTGTATCCAAAGTGTCCATATTCGTTGATATTTTGGTTTTTCTTTTATCGATTCAACTTCAAATCTGTCCTTGGCGAGGAGAAACAAAGCGAAAATGAAGCGGAATCTGTTTGGCGACGCTTTTGACGAAAAGCAAGACGAGTAATTTCTTTCGGGTAAGCAAAAAGAAATAATATCCACGGAATAAAATTTTCAGATTTTGTTACAATAAAGATATTTTTCAACTGAATAAAATGCCACTAGGAAATTATAACGCCATTTTATAAGCAATTATCTTTTTTCATTATGAAACCTTTTTAAAATCAATCATCTTGTTTTATTAGAATTATACGTTCAATAAGCATTGGAACATTGGCGGAAAAAAAATGGCGATTCTTGCTGTTTTCATAGAAATTCTTTTAAAATACTGACCTGCGAGGTACTTTTAAAATGCCGGATGCGCATTATAAGGGATTATTAAGAATTCAAATATTTTAGTTGCTGTAATAAAGGCAACTCAAGTATAAAATAAACATTTAAAAGACAACACAAATGCGATAAGCGACAACGACAACTTAACGTAGATTTCCAAACAGCGTCTGACTGA
Organism: Octonoba sinensis; assembly: GCA_038502835.1. Lineage (NCBI taxonomy): Eukaryota > Metazoa > Arthropoda > Arachnida > Araneae > Uloboridae > Octonoba > Octonoba sinensis. The sequence continues at coordinate 114,631,381 of CM076604.1, forward strand.
AAACATCTTTTCACTACCACTTTTGTAAAAGCCATCCGGCTTTTACAAAATACATACCTTATACTTAATAAAACAAAAATTGCCTTAGTGCGTCTGGACACATTGCATGATCCACAGAGAAGCTTTGGCTTCGAAAGAAATGAGTCCTGGTCTGAATAATGTGTTAACTACGGTTGTAACCGTAGTAAATTAGATACCCCTGAAGTCGAGAATCTTTCCCGCCCTTTCTAAAGATATAGGTTCAGTGCATTCAGCGTTACTATTTTATTGCAAGGCAAGATGGTTATCACGTAGGGAATTTTTGCAACATGGTTATGAATTAAGAGAGGAAATCGCCATTTTCCTAGAAGAAGAAAACAGACCGAAAGCAAAGAATTTTCGCGATGGTTTATTTGTGATGAAATTGAGCTACTTGTTCGACATAGGCGATAAATTAAATAACTTGAATCTTCAAGCAGCAAATGCACATATGTTGGATACAAGTGATACAGTTAAAACATTTTGTAAAAACTGGAATTGTGGAGGAGAAATTTAAAGCAAAAAAAAAAAACCTAACAATGTCTGCAAATGGGGATGATTGTATTAAAACTTACACGGCTGAAGAAGAACATCTAAAAAGGTTGTTTTTGTAACCATTGAAAATCATTTAGCTATGCTGGCAAAGAATTTTAAAAAGTATTTTCTTGCTGACGACAAACTGATAGCAAGTTACGAGTGGGTCCGGGATTAATTTCATAAGACTCCCGAAGGACTCTCAATTGATGAGGAACAAAAATTCATAGACTTCACGACAAGTGGCGAAAACAAAAGACAATTTAGTAACAAATCACTGTTTGAGTTTTGGGCAGGACTAGCGGATGATTTTTCTGCATTAATTAACCCATATTTTACCACATTGAAAAATTATTAATATTTTTATAAAAAAATGTTGTCACAGACTAATAAGGACCCAAGAATGATTATAAAATTTAAAAACTTACCAAAATTTTATTTGTTTCGCTGTTACACGCTGTCCTATATATAGGACGATGGTACAATCCACTGCTGTCATTTTGGCTTTCCAGTCAAGCATCCTGGTATCCATGAAATGGAAGAAAACATTCTACGCCAAGTCCTAAATTGCATTTTTTTGCAAATAGTTACGGGTTTTCTGGTACAGTTTTTGGGCTGACATCTGCGTTGCTTCCCATTCGGATTTTTTACTAAAATATGGTCATTCTGCAATTTCAAAAATGCTGCGCTTTTCCTGCAATGTTTCGAGGAACGCACAGACCCAGATAAGCAGTAGTAACACTTCTGCGGAATTCCAGAAGTTCTAATGTGTTTTCGGGAGCAAAGAGCTTTGATAGCTTCCAAGCAGCAACTAGTGCGGTTTCGAAGGCATTTATAAATAGGGGCCAATACCACTTTTTTCCTTGTATCGAAGAATAGTAAGTTTCCATATGATTGTCAAAAAGGTCAACACCCTTCTTATACTTGTTGTATGAAACTACACAAGATGGGATGTATACTTTTTGCTTGCCATTTTTCATTCTTCTCTCTACTTTTTTGAAACACCTTGTGTCTTCAAAATTACTGATGAGAGACACCATCCTGTTATCATTCCAGCGAATAGCTGCGATCTCATTATTCATATCAAACTTTCTATCAGATGTTCCACGATCCATTTTCCCCAAAGTTTTGGATGATTTTAAGGGACACTTTCCCATTCTGTTTTCCCTTACTGTTCCCGTGGCAAAGAATTGCTTGTTTTTGAGATGAACAAAAAGATCATACGATGTAAAAAAGTTATCCATATAAATTTTGTGTTTTGCTGGTGCTTCAACAATAGACAGCAAATCTTCTACAACTGTTTGGGATAATGACTTCTTTTCCTTTTTCATCTTTTTTGCTCTGCTATGACTATTAGAATCAAGATCAGAATTGGGCTTCTCTTTCTGTGCTCCTTGATATGGTATAATATGAAAAGGATATCCATCAAAAGAAGAGAGAATCCAAAGCTTATAACCAAATTTCACGGGTTTCCCTTTCATGTACATTTTGCATCCATGTTTTCCGAAATAGCGGACCATTCTTTCATCGATGCTTAAATGTTCAGAAAACACACCGAACTGTTGCAAAGCTTCATTTAACAAATTATAAATCGGACGAACTTTATAATATCGATCTAAATTTACAGTAGCATTGTCATTAAAATGCAAATACCTCTTGATATCAAAAAATCGCTTTCTTGGCATGGCTTGACTAACAAGAGTTGTTCCTGTATCAGGAGCATTTTTATAGTACATTTTTTCTCTTGGAAGAATGTGTAACCACTATAAAAAATTATGCCCAAAAATTGCTTCATCTCTTCTATTTTCAAACAAAAATCGTGGTTATTTTTTTGTGCAGCATATTTGTTGCTTTCTTCGACGGCTTTCACAATCATATTTTTAGCCATAATCTCGAAAAGTTCCACAGGTGATTTTCCTGAAATATCATCCACTATCTTCTGATGATGCTTATTCGAAAATAACTCGGGAGCCAAAGAAAACTTTGGAACATGATTAGTCCATTTTGGCATGGATATACTTATTTCTTCATCTTGGTTTATTTCATTTAAAATTTCTATTGTTCCAGCTGTTTCTTCCTGAATTTTTTCATCAAAAACAGAGTGATTATGTGAGATGTTACAGCCGTTATCATCGATTTCTTCATCATCAGTAACGATATCTGGATCAGGTGGCACTATTATCATTTCAGGGTCACTGCTGTCTTCGCTTTCATCCTCTAATGACATCAAATAATCTAAGGCTTCCTTAGTCGTCAGGAACTTTTGACGCAATTTTCCAATGGTACTCATTTTTCTTATTTGAATGCGAGATCAACTCGCGCACTTCGAACTGCAATTACTTTTACCCTCTCCTAAGGATAGTGTCACCACGTGGTCAAATACTCACGGCAATTAAACAACAACAAAAAAAAATCCCTTGCAACCCCCAGAAACCAGTTCCTACATACCTTGTTCCAAGAAAACTTCCTATTGTTGAGTATTGAAAGAGAGAAAGCAGCAGGTGCTGTGCTCTATTGTATGAACGTTGAAATCCATCTGCAAGGCCCGCTTAGTAGGGGATTTTACCATCGTCCTATTTACAGGACGGCCAGTAAACCTTTCATAAAACTGGTTTAAATATCGTTTTTTCTTAGCGGATTTCACTCAGCAATAATGTATGAGAATAATAATGACTAAACTTAAAGTAAGTTTTGACATATTTCCAACAAAATTATTTTAATAAAAAAACAAATTACGAAAAATAAAATAGCCAAAAATCATCAACTTCAAAATTTAAAAAAATAATAAAATTATTAAAATTGAATCGCAATTTTTTGTACATTGCATTTATCAAACGTGCATTTTATTTTAAAAATAAAGCAGATATTTAAAAAATGTGATAAAGCTTATGAAAATACAGTTATTTGAGCTGTCCTATATATAGGACGATGGTAAAATATGGGTTAAAAACAAGGGCATTTTGCATTCTATTACCCTTTTCAACATCCTACCTTTGTGAAACTGGATTTTCTGCTGTGGCTTATTTGAAGACAAAATATACATCTCGGCGAAATATAGAAACATAACTATAAGAGTGGCTATTTCTAATATTAAGCATTCCTTCGAAAACCTTTGCTCTGCGAGACAGGCCCAGGGAAATTTCTAATAACTATTGAATTTGTTGTTAATTTAGTATGTTTTGATTAAGCCCGTTTTGATGTAGTAAGTTGTTTTACTTTAATAAGTTATTAAATATGTCTAAATGTATTTTGTTTTCTATTAAAAGCTGCGGAAACGTTCAATTCGTCAATAATAATGATGTGGTCGGCTCTGCGCGTGCTACAGAAACACATAGCGCGTGCACAGAAACAAATAAACAGATATGAAACACATAAAAATAACTTAACAAGAGTTTCTACAAAAAAAAAAAAGCATTTTATAACTATTAACTTAAACTATTGTTTTTTGAATTTTATAATTACACAAGAAACAATGTTGCCGACAGGGTGGCGTAGTGGTAAGGCACTGGCCTCATACGCCCAAGTCCGTAGGATCAAACCTGGCCCAAGTCGGTGGATTTTCAAGATGCAGAAAATCTTCAGCGTCCATGTCGTATGATTATGTTAAAGATCCCTTGGGGTCTGCTCTTTTTCTATGGCACGCACACAAAAAAATGCAGGGAAGTGATCGAATCCTAGTTTTTTTTGCAATATGCTAGGTGGAGTTCCCTTTTCCAATCAAACGCAAAGATCCACTATACTTAACTAGAACTCCACCATAGTATCCGTTTATCCGTTTTTCTTGGATACTCTCTCCTAATTCCTAGTGCAGTCTCGCATCATTACAGCTCAGGTGCTTCCATTAGGAGCAAACTGAGCGTCGAAATTCTCAAAGTAGTACTGGCATCCGCCGATGATGGTGCTACCTGAAAGAATGGATGTCGATTTCCGGGGAATGCCCTCGGTGTGCAAAGGTTAGCGACCATACGCAACCCCATTAAAAAGAAAAAAAAAACGTCTTAATTTACAGCTAAAATTTTTGTAACAACAAAATAGTAAGAATTAAGTGAAATTAGCAGATTTGACTTGCTACTCATATTCGAAGTATGTTGAGTACAGTACACAAACAAGCTTGAAAATAAATTTTCGCCAAAAACACCACGCTCTTAAAAAGCACCACAATATTGCCATTCGATATGCGATCTGTAAAACGAAAATAAAATAGATTAAATGCAAATGTTTCGAATTTAATGTACGTTGTAAAATTTTTTTGTAAAATGACAGAAAAGAAACCGAGTGTTTTTTTTAAATTGCAACGAACTTGTTTCGAAACAAATAATCAAGTTTGTTGATAACAGATTCTCAATAAAATTCTTGTTTTTCCGCACTCTATGCAGAGAAAGAGTTTTTATGTTACGTAAAACCTGACAGTTGATATCTGTGACTACCAGTTATTATTAATAAAACTGCTGACTAAATTATTTGCAGAAGATTCTCATGTATTTCCGGGTATTTTTTTTTTTTTTACAGGGTAGCTTTATTTCGAACTAATCGAAGAATAAAATTCAGTTTTCTGAAAGGTATAAATTATATGATTACTACTACTCAAGGCCGTATCCAGAGGGTGGGGGGGGCACGGCTAGGCCGCCCACGAAATTCCGAATATTTCGCAATGTAGCATATATTAATATGCTAGGTGGAGTTCCCTTTTCCAATCAAACGCAAAGATCCACTATACTTAACTAGAACTCCACCATATATTATGGCGCCGTGACCATCCCTGCATTACTATTTTTTTGGTGCATTTTTTTATTTATTAATGTATTTTTATTAATGTATTCATGTGGAAATATTTTGCACGTGGACCCGATTTTTTATAATCTTGTTCCATCCGTGGGAAGCGTTTCATCAATGTATTGTGCCAAGCATATAATCAGTGCATGAAATATCACAATTGTATAAATCATGTTATTTTTTGCTTAAAACTCATAAAAATCAGTTAATTTGGAATAATTTCAACACATGGAAAAATTATGTTATGATTGTGTCGTTATAAATACTTGGAATTTAAATTTTTTCTGTTGATTGAACCAAAGTAGTTTATGTATCAATTATAATTTTTTATGATATAAACCGCACAAATTTTTGTCACAATGCCGCGAAAAACTAGGGGTAATGCTAGGCGTAGAAACGCGTCCGGAGAAAGTAGCACTAGTTCTTCGCAGACTCTTGGTTCCACCAGACAATCGCATATTAACATTTCCATTCAACAATTTGATGGAGATGAAAAAATGCTCGACTTTTTCTTTTCCCAGTTACAGGATCTGGAGAATTTTAATACTTATACTCCTGATATGACCCTTTCCCTAATGAAGTCAAAGCTGACTGGGAATGCTTTAAAATACTTTCTTGATTGTCCTGACTTTAAAGAAGTATCTGATGTACAGGAGGCAAAGCAAATTTTCCAAAGGTTTTTCACTTCTTCAAACGTTTTTCCTGTATCAGAGTTTAATAACATCCAATTATTGCCAGGTGAATCAATCAAGTCGTTAGCTCATAGAATTGATTCAATGGCAATAAAAGTGTATCCCAATTGTGACAAAAATGCATTACATCAGATAAAATACGTACAGTTAACTAATGCCTTGCCTTCAGATCTGAAGTGCAAAATTTTGGAAAGTGAATTAAAAGGTTATGACGAGACCGTCAATTTTTCACAAAAGTGCCAGGATGCACAAATATCATCCTGTCTTGTCGGTTCTCATATCAATAATCCATACGAAACTCAAATACAGCAGATGCAAGAGCAGATAAACGCTTTGCAAGCTGAAAAGAACATTCTTTGTCAGTTATGTGACAGTTGGGGTCATTCTGCAAGGGAATGTAAATCTTTTCAAGAAGATCAGCAGTCTAAATTTCAAAGACAAAGAAATTTCAGGTCTCAACCTTATGATCTCAGACATGATCGTCAAAGCCAGAATAAAAATTGGAGGGGCAATAACAGACGGGGATCATATAATAGCAATATAATGTGTCAATTCTGTGGTCGTCAGGGCCACACATTGTTTTCATGCAGAGAATATCAGGCAATGAAGCAAAATTCTGGTCATTCTCATTTCAGAGGTAGAGGGAACTCAAATAGAAATAGGGGAGATTTTTATAACGATAGGGGGAAAAATTATCAAAATAACAATAATTATCATGATTTAAACTAGTTAGGAGACCTGTACTGGCTGATGAGTCGGGCTCCCAAAATGTTTATGCATCAGCAAATGAAAAACAAGCTCATGAGACTGACAATACTCATGTAAAACTTGTAAGTAAAAATGTAAACAATGATACACAGCCACAAAATTCTTCAACAAATTCCAAAAGTTTTATTTATAATGTGTCTGAAGAAAGTAACATTAATTTACCTTTAATCGAAGGGTCTTTTGGATCACATTCCACCCATTTCCTTCTGGATTCAGGATCCACAATTAGTATTTTGAACAAACAAACTTTTGATAGTGTTAAATCAGGTGTAAAATACAAGTTTTTATCTAGAAAAGTGTCTATCGCAACCGTAAATTCATCTGTAGATTTCTCAGGGTGTGTCGAAATATCCTTAAAATCCCTAAACTTTTATTTTTTATTATAAAAAATAAATGGGATTAAAACAAATTTTAATCCCATTAAAAAGTGTGTCTAAAATGAACAATGTTCATTTTAGACACACATTTTTCATTGTCGAACTACCTAGAAACTCAAAATTTGATGCAATATTGGGGTTTGATTATATGTCTCGACATAATATTTGTTTGCACCTTGATAAGAATTGTATATCCATCAACAATAAGTATTTTCCTTTAGTTAGCACTTGTGCACCAAAAGAAATTCATGCAAAGCTTAAAAGAAAACTTGTAATTCCTCCCAATGAATCTTGTTATGCCCTTGTAAGTCTTTCTGAGCAAGTGTATGATACCTTTCTTTTTGAACCGACTGTGAAAAATGAATATATTGAGTGTCACCCAACTATATATAACCTAAATTCTGATTTTGATCAAAATGTAAACATTTTAGAAGTTGATAGGTATGCAAACAATTCAGAGTTCCAAAATCAAAATTCATCTTTTGTATCTAAAAAAGGGGAAAAATATAAACCATCAAAAGAAATTTATATTTTCATCGAGAATTTGTCGAAAACAAAAACTTTTCATTTCAATAAGGGGCAAATTTTGGGGAACATAATGTCGAATATTGAAATTCAAAATAATGAGCCTGTTGAAACCGAGACTGAATATCTAAATTTAATTAAAGCTACTGATGAAATTTTACAACAAAGGAAAAATGACTTGAAAGAAACTGATTTTGACTTGGCCCATTTAGATAATAAGCAACAAAAAGACCTAACAAATGTCTTAATGAACCATTCTGCTGCATTTTCAAAAAGTTTACAAACTTTGGGATGCACAGATAAAGTCATACCAAAATTAAACTTCATTCATAAGAATCCAATCAAAACGTTACCATTTCCAATCCCACAAGCCTTACAAAAAGAGGCATTAGAACAAATTGAACAGCTACAAGCTGCAGGATTAATTGAGAGAACAGTAACCGAGTGGTCAGCACCAATGCTTTTGGTTCGTAAGAAGCAGGTAAATAAAAATGATCCACCAAAATTCAGACTTGCTATGGATCTTAGACTAATTAATAGCATTTTGCACTCTTCATCCTACCCCTTACCAAAAATAGCTACCATCATTGGTAATGTTGCTCAGTATAAGTACTTCACTGTATGTGACTTGAAAAATGCCTATTGGCAAATTAAACTCCCTGATGAGTATCAAGACATGCTAGCTTTCACCTCCCCATTTGGAACATTTAAAAACAAGAGACTTGTTTTCGGTTTGAAAAATTCTGCAGGGATCTTCCAATCACTTATGGATGGGATTTTAGATGAAATTCATCTCCCAGGGTATTTTGCTTACCAGGATGATGTTTTGATTTGCTCAAATAGTTTTCAGGAATCTTTAGACAAAATTGCAGTAATGCTTGATACATTTCAAAAATACAATATCACCCTCTCTCCTGAAAAATGTGCATTTCACAAAACCACAATAGATTACTTGGGCTTCAATATTTCTCAGGGCATGGTATCTCCTGTAAAAGCAAATATTGTTAAGGTAACTTCTTTTCCTAAACCAACAACTCCACGACAAGTTAAAAAGTTTGTGGGATTGTGCGGTTATTACCGACATTTAATTCCTTCATATGCTGAGTTAACAAAACCGCTGATTGACCTGACTGCAATAAAAACGAAATTTAAATGGACCCCAGAGCATACTGCGGTTTTTGAAAAATTACAAAGAATTTTTTTCTCTGCACCTTTTGTTAAACTGCCAGATTACGACAAAGAATTTATATTAAACACTGATGCTAGCACCATAGCAATTGCTGCAGTGCTATTACAGGATCATGATGGTAAGTTACATCCTGTGGCCTATTTTAGTAAAACCCTCTCCAAGCATGAAAAGCGTTACCCTGCCATTAAACTCGAGCTCATGGCAATAGTGAAAGGGGTACAAGCATTTAAAAATCACCTGTATTCTAGACATTTCACAATTTTGAGCGACAGTTTACCTCTGCAGCATTACAAGAAAAGTACATCACCTGCTGACATCACAACCAGGTGGCTGTTGCAATTGAGTGAGTTTTCATTTACAGTCAAACACATAAAAGGAACATTAAATGTACTGCCCGACTATATTAGCAGGATCTCTGAAGAGTTACCGAATGAAAATTTGGTAACTAACCCAGATATTTTAAACTGTGATACTATATTACCTGTCATTACTGTAGAAGATGAAGATGAAACTGAAGTAAATTTTGAAAGACTACAAAATTTAGTAAATCCTTTAAATTCTTGTAGATCCCAAAACCCTTATCAACATAATTCAAGCTCAGATAGTTCTAATGCTGAACAGAATATGCATGAAAATCTTAGTGCTGCAAATGTAAATAGTTTAACTGTTTCCAATTCTGTTTCACAAGACCCTTTGTTAGAAATTTCAGATGAAACCTTTTGTCAGGAGCAGCAAAAAGATTCTGAACTTAGTGATATTTATAATAAAATTAGAAACTCAAGAAATCAAAATCATAAATTAGAGCAATATTTCATTCATCCTGTCACTAATGTATTGATGTATGCATTTCAGGATAAGAAACTTGATAGGATAATTCATAAAATTGTAGTCCCTAAGTCCTTAAGACCCAAAGTTTTGTCCATTTCCCACTTAGCTCATCAAGGTTTGGCTAAAACATATGATTTTGTCAAACAAAAGTACTTTTGGATTGGAATGTACTCAGATTCCTTGAATTATGTTTATTCGTGTTTAAAATGCATTCAAGTAAAGCCATATGCTATGCGAAAAGCACCTATCGGTTCAAATGTTATTCCATCCTTCCCTAATCAACAAATTAGCTGTGACATTCTCGGACCTCTGATTAATAGTCAATATGTTTTAACTATTTTAGACAATTTCAGTCGTCATATGCAATTATATCAAATGACCAAAATAACTGCTGAAATTGTGTCAAAACATTTGTTTACTTACATCACCACCTTTGGGCGACCTGCGTTGATCTTGACAGATCAGGGAACCCAGTTCACAGCTGAAATTTTTGAAACCTTGTCAAAAACTTTAGGAATTAAATTAATCCACACCTCATCTGGCAGACCTCAAGCAAACGGGCAAAGTGAGAGAATTAATACTGGGATCAAAGCTACAATCTTAGCTATGCAAGAAGAAGGCTATAATTTTGCTCATTCTCTACTGATCCATCAGAACTTGTACAATGGATCAATACATAGTTCAACAGGTTTTTCACCTAATTCTCTTCATTTTGGAAGAGATCTATCTTTAATTTTTGACACATATCATCCAGAAATAGAAGCTGTCCAATTGGACAAAACACAATATTTGTCACATATTTTAGAGAGTCTGCAAAAACATTATAAGACAGCATTTTCTAATCTCGAGAGAAAACAATATGAACAAAATTGTAGACAGCATGCTAATGCTAAATTAAGAAACTTCAAAGCAAAACAAATTGTATATTTAAGATCAAAAGACAAATTTAAACCTAAATTCACAGGACCATATGAAGTAGTCGAAAAGTGTAATAATGTTAACTATTTAATTCGTTTTTTCAATAACCCACATGCTAAAGCATTTAAATAATGATGTGGTCGGCTCTGCGTGTGCTACAGAAACACATAGCGCGTGCACAGAAACAAATAAACAGATATCAATGTTCTAAAAAAGCATAAAAAGAACTTAACAAGAGTTTCTTCAAAAAAAAATAATATATTTTATAACTATTAACTTAAACTATTGTTTTTTGAATTTTATAATTACACAAGAAACAATGTTGCCGACAGGGTGACGTAGTGGTAAGGCACTGGCCTCATACGCCCAAGTCCGTAGGATCAAACCTGGCCCAAGTCGGTGGATTTTCAAGATGCAGAAAATCTTCAGCCTTCCATGTCGTATGATTATGTAAAAGATCCCTTGAGTATCTGTCGTGATGCTCGACATAGCTTTGTTGAATTCGCCTCTCCGCTGTCACATGACAGAAACAGAAGAAGAACACTCCTAGGGCGATGAAGTGTTGCGCCTTGCTTCCCGGCGATGGAAAGCGGATTCGCGCCTGGCGATTGGCCCAGTCACAGAGGAAAAGTTGGCAACCCGACTCTTTGCGGCGCCCGTGCAGGAAGTTCGAAAGGAGCATGGGTAGCAGGGAACCGTTTTCGCTCGGACGCAGGACGCGTCTTCATGTATTTTTGATTGAGTAGCAACTTGTTTTCTTCAAGACGTGATGTTGGTCGTCAACCTGATCCACATAGTGCCATGAAGTGTGAAGAGCACTAATGTATACTTACGTAGCTATCTTATTTTAATCCGATGGGGGACGCCCCAGAATGAGCTCTTGTAACTTGAGTTACGCGCTATGACCTGATCTCCGGCCTTCCCTTTTACGTAGACAATAAATGTAATGTTTGTATTCACCATAATACCCGTGTGATCTTTCCTGATTTTCCAGGTATGCATTCATTCCTCGTTCCCTTGCAGCATTGTTTTTTTTAGCTGGTGATTCTAGCCCCACATGGGGTCTGCTCTTTTTCTATGGCACGCACACAAAAAAATGCAGGGAAGTGATCGAATCCTAGTTTTTTTTGCAATATGCTAGGTGGAGTTCCCTTTTCCAATCAAACGCAAAGATCCACTATACTTAACTAGAACTCCACCATAGTATCCGTTTATCCGTTTTTCTTGGATACTCTCTCCTAATTCCTAGTGCAGTCTCGCATCATTACAGCTCAGGTGCTTCCATTAGGAGCAAACTGAGCGTCGAAATTCTCAAAGTAGTACTGGCATCCGCCGATGATGGTGCTACCTGAAAGAATGGATGTCGATTTCCGGGGAATGCCCTCGGTGTGCAAAGGTTAGCGACCATACGCAACCCCATTAAAAAGAAAAAAAAAACGTCTTAATTTACAGCTAAAATTTTTGTAACAACAAAATAGTAAGAATTAAGTGAAATTAGCAGATTTGACTTGCTACTCATATTCGAAGTATGTTGAGTACAGTACACAAACAAGCTTGAAAATAAATTTTCGCCAAAAACACCACGCTCTTAAAAAGCACCACAATATTGCCATTCGATATGCGATCTGTAAAACGAAAATAAAATAGATTAAATGCAAATGTTTCGAATTTAATGTACGTTGTAAAATTTTTTTGTAAAATGACAGAAAAGAAACCGAGTGTTTTTTTTAAATTGCAACGAACTTGTTTCGAAACAAATAATCAAGTTTGTTGATAACAGATTCTCAATAAAATTCTTGTTTTTCCGCACTCTATGCAGAGAAAGAGTTTTTATGTTACGTAAAACCTGACAGTTGATATCTGTGACTACCAGTTTAAAAATTGTCAGAAAATGCATTCTATATTGTTGGCGTACGGTTTACTTTCAGCTCTGCTAAGCAAACCCTAACCTTCGGCCGCCAGTCATGATCGCTCCGGAGGCATCATTGCCCGAGCGGTGTCTAGGGCACAGGAATCACTACAGTGTGGACTCGGCTTCAACTTTAGCTACCATAGGATAGTAATTCAGTGAGTGTGTGTGTATACTCACAGATGGCGCCACTACTGCGACACGCTTTCTGTTGCTTTAAATTTACAGGATTTTCTCTGTTTTTAATTTTCTGTAATTTTGTTTTTGAATGACTTTGCAGTTTCATGTCTTTAGTTCTCTCTAATTTTACATCAAACTCCGGATAAATTATTTGCAGAAGATTCTCATGTATTTCCGGGTATTTTTTTTTTTTTTTTTACAGGGTAGCTTTATTTCGAACTAATCGAAGAATAAAATTCAGTTTTCTGAAAGGTATAAATTATATGATTACTACTACTCAAGGCCGTATCCAGAGGGTGGGGGGGCACGGCTAGGCCGCCCACGAAATTCCGAATATTTCGCAATGTAGCATATATTAATATGCTAGGTGGAGTTCCCTTTTCCAATCAAACGCAAAGATCCACTATACTTAACTAGAACTCCACCATATATTATGGCGCCGTGACCATCCCTGCATTACTATTTTTTTGGTGCATTTTTTTATTTAGTAATGTATTTTTATTAATGTATTCATGTGGAAATATTTTGCACGTGGACCCGATTTTTTATAATCTTGTTCCATCCGTGGGAAGCGTTTCATCAATGTATTGTGCCAAGCATATAATCAGTGCATGAAATATCACAATTGTATAAATCATGTTATTTTTTGCTTAAAACTCATAAAAATCAGTTAATTTGGAATAATTTCAACACATGGAAAAATTATGTTATGATTGTGTCGTTATAAATACTTGGAATTTAAATTTTTTCTGTTGATTGAACCAAAGTAGTTTATGTATCAATTATAATTTTTTATGATATAAACCGCACAAATTTTTGTCACAATGCCGCGAAAAACTAGGGGTAATGCTAGGCGTAGAAACGCGTCCGGAGAAAGTAGCACTAGTTCTTCGCAGACTCTTGGTTCCACCAGACAATCGCATATTAACATTTCCATTCAACAATTTGATGGAGATGAAAAAATGCTCGACTTTTTCTTTTCCCAGTTACAGGATCTAGAGAATTTTAATACTTATACTCCTGATATGACCCTTTCCCTAATGAAGTCAAAGCTGACTGGGAATGCTTTAAAATACTTTCTTGATTGTCCTGACTTTAAAGAAGTATCTGATGTACGGGAGGCAAAGCAAATTTTCCAAAGGTTTTTCACTTCTTCAAACGTTTTTCCTGTATCAGAGTTCAATAACATCCAATTATTGCCAGGTGAATCAATCAAGTCGTTAGCTCATAGAATTGATTCAATGGCAATAAAAGTGTATCCCAAATGTGACAAAAATGCATTACATCAGATAAAATACGTACAGTTAACTAATGCCTTGCCTTCAGATCTGAAGTGCAAAATTTTGGAAAGTGAATTAAAAGGTTATGACGAGACCGTCAATTTTTCACAAAAGTGCCAGGATGCACAAATATCATCCTGTCTTGTCGGTTCTCATATCAATAATCCATACGAAACTCAAATACAGCAGATGCAAGAGCAGATAAATGCTTTGCAAGCTGAAAAGAACATTCTTTGTCAGTTATGTGACAGTTGGGGTCATTCTGCAAGGGAATGTAAATCTTTTCAAGAAGATCAGCAGTCTAAATTTCAAAGACAAAGAAATTTCAGGTCTCAACCTTATAATCTCATACATGATCGTCAAAGCCAGAATAAAAATTGGAGGGGCAATAACAGACGGGGATCATATAATAGCAATATAATGTGTCAATTCTGTGGTCGTCAGGGCCACACATTGTTTTCATGCAGAGAATATCAGGCAATGAAGCAAAATTCTGGTCATTCTCATTTCAGAGGTAGAGGGAACTCAAATAGAAATAGGGGAGATTTTTATAACGATAGGGAGAAAAATTATCAAAATAACAATAATTATCATGATTTAAACTAGTTAGGAGACCTGTACTGGCTGATGAGTCGGGCTCCCAAAATGTTTATGCATCAGCAAATGAAAAACAAGCTCATGAGACTGACAATACTCATGTAAAACTTGTAAGTAAAAATGTAAACAATGATACACAGCCACAAAATTCTTCAACAAATTCCAAAAGTTTTATTTATAATGTGTCTGAAGAAAGTAACATTAATTTACCTTTAATCGAAGGGTCTTTTGGATCACATTCCACCCATTTCCTTCTGGATTCAGGATCCACAATTAGTATTTTGAACAAACAAACTTTTGATAGTGTTAAATCAGGTGTAAAATACAAGTTTTTATCTAGAAAAGTGTCTATCGCAACCGTAAATTCATCTGTAGATTTCTCAGGGTGTGTCGAAATATCCTTTAAATTGAACAATGTTCATTTTAGACACACATTTTTCATTGTCGAACTACCTAGAAACTCAAAATTTGATGCAATATTGGGGTTTGATTATATGTCTCGACATAATATTTGTTTGCACCTTGATAAGAATTGTATATCCATCAACAATAAGTATTTTCCTTTAGTTAGCACTTGTGCACCAAAAGAAATTCATGCAAAGCTTAAAAGAAAACTTGTAATTCCTCCCAATGAATCTTGTTATGCCCTTGTAAGTCTTTCTGAGCAAGTGTATGATACCTTTCTTTTTGAACCGACTGTGAAAAATGAATATATTGAGTGTCACCCAACTATATATAACCTAAATTCTGATTTTGATCAAAATGTAAACATTTTAGAAGTTGATAGGGATGCAAACAATTCAGAGTTCCAAAATCAAAATTCATCTTTTGTATCTAAAAAAGGGGAAAAATATAAACCATCAAAAGAAATTTATATTTTCATCGAGAATTTGTCGAAAACAAAAACTTTTCATTTCAATAAGGGGCAAATTTTGGGGAACATAATGTCGAATATTGAAATTCAAAATAATGAACCTGTTGAAACAGAGACTGAATATCTAAATTTAATTAAAGCTACTGATGAAATTTTACAACAAAGGAAAAATGACTTGAAAGAAACTGATTTTGACTTGGCCCATTTAGATAATAAGCAACAAAAAGACCTAACAAATGTCTTAATGAACCATTCTGCTGCATTTTCAAAAAGTTTACAAACTTTGGGATGCACAGATAAAGTCATACCAAAATTAAACTTCATTCATAAGAATCCAATCAAAACGTTACCATTTCCAATCCCACAAGCCTTACAAAAAGAGGCGTTAGAACAAATTGAACAGCTACAAGCTGCAGGATTAATTGAGAGAACAGTAACCGAGTGGTCAGCACCAATGCTTTTGGTTCGTAAGAAGCAGGTAAATAAAAATGATCCACCAAAATTCAGACTTGCTATGGATCTTAGACTAATTAATAGCATTTTGCACTCTTCATCCTACCCCTTACCAAAAATAGCTACCATCATTGGTAATGTTGCTCAGTATAAGTACTTCACTGTATGTGACTTGAAAAATGCCTATTGGCAAATTAAACTCCCTGATGAGTATCAAGACATGCTAGACCTCCCCATTTGGAACATTTAAAAACAAGAGACTTGTTTTCGGTTTGAAAAATTCTGCAGGGATCTTCCAATCACTTATGGATGGGATTTTAGATGAAATTCATCTCCCAGGGTATTTTGCTTACCAGGATGATGTTTTGATTTGCTCAAATAGTTTTCAGGAATCTTTAGACAAAATTGCAGTAATGCTTGATACATTTCAAAAATACAATATCACCCTCTCTCCTGAAAAATGTGCATTTCACAAAACCACAATAGATTACTTGGGCTTCAATATTTCTCAGGGCATGGTATCTCCTGTAAAAGCAAATATTGTTAAGGTAACTTCTTTTCCTAAACCAACAACTCCACGACAAGTTAAAAAGTTTGTGGGATTGTGCGGTTATTACCGACATTTAATTCCTTCATATGCTGAGTTAACAAAACCGCTGATTGACCTGACTGCAATAAAAACGAAATTTAAATGGACCCCAGAGCATACTGCGGTTTTTGAAAAATTACAAAGAATTTTTTTCTCTGCACCTTTTGTTAAACTGCCAGATTACGACAAAGAATTTATATTAAACACTGATGCTAGCACCATAGCAATTGCTGCAGTGCTATTACAGGATCATGATGGTAAGTTACATCCTGTGGCCTATTTTAGTAAAACCCTCTCCAAGCATGAAAAGCGTTACCCTGCCATTAAACTCGAGCTCATGGCAATAGTGAAAGGGGTACAAGCATTTAAAAATCACCTGTATTCTAGACATTTCACAATTTTGAGCGACAGTTTACCTCTGCAGCATTACAAGAAAAGTACATCACCTGCTGACATCACAACCAGGTGGCTGTTGCAATTGAGTGAGTTTTCATTTACAGTCAAACACATAAAAGGAACATTAAATGTACTGCCCGACTATATTAGCAGGATCTCTGAAGAGTTACCGAATGAAAATTTGGTAACTAACCCAGATATTTTAAACTGTGATACTATATTACCTGTCATTACTGTAGAAGATGAAGATGAAACTGAAGTAAATTTTGAAAGACTACAAAATTTAGTAAATCCTTTAAATTCTTGTAGATCCCAAAACCCTTATCAACATAATTCAAGCTCAGATAGTTCTAATGCTGAACAGAATATGCATGAAAATCTTAGTGCTGCAAATGTAAATAGTTTAACTGTTTCCAATTCTGTTTCACAAGACCCTTTGTTAGAAATTTCAGATGAAACCTTTTGTCAGGAGCAGCAAAAAGATTCTGAACTTAGTGATATTTATAATAAAATTAGAAACTCAAGAAATCAAAATCATAAATTAGAGCAATATTTCATTCATCCTGTCACTAATGTATTGATGTATGCATTTCAGGATAAGAAACTTGATAGGATAATTCATAAAATTGTAGTCCCTAAGTCCTTAAGACCCAAAGTTTTGTCCATTTCCCACTTAGCTCATCAAGGTTTGGCTAAAACATATGATTTTGTCAAACAAAAGTACTTTTGGATTGGAATGTACTCAGATTCCTTGAATTATGTTTATTCGTGTTTAAAATGCATTCAAGTAAAGCCATATGCTATGCGAAAAGCACCTATCGGTTCAAATGTTATTCCATCCTTCCCTAATCAACAAATTAGCTGTGACATTCTCGGACCTCTGATTAATGGTCAATATGTTTTAACTATTTTAGACAATTTCAGTCGTCATATGCAATTATATCAAATGACCAAAATAACTGCTGAAATTGTGTCAAAACATTTGTTTACTTACATCACCACCTTTGGGCGACCTGCGTTGATCTTGACAGATCAGGGAACCCAGTTCACAGCTGAAATTTTTGAAACCTTGTCAAAAACTTTAGGAATTAAATTAATCCACACCTCATCTGGCAGACCTCAAGCAAACGGGCAAAGTGAGAGAATTAATACTGGGATCAAAGCTACAATCTTAGCTATGCAAGAAGAAGGCTATAATTTTGCTCATTCTCTACTGATCCATCAGAACTTGTACAATGGATCAATACATAGTTCAACAGGTTTTTCACCTAATTCTCTTCATTTTGGAAGAGATCTATCTTTAATTTTTGACACATATCATCCAGAAATAGAAGCTGTCCAATTGGACAAAACACAATATTTGTCACATATTTTAGAGAGTCTGCAAAAACATTATAAGACAGCATTTTCTAATCTCGAGAGAAAACAATATGAACAAAATTGTAGACAGCATGCTAATGCTAAATTAAGAAACTTCAAAGCAAAACAAATTGTATATTTAAGATCAAAAGACAAATTTAAACCTAAATTCACAGGACCATATGAAGTAGTCGAAAAGTGTAATAATGTTAACTATTTAATTCGTTTTTTCAATAACCCACATGCTAAAGCATTTAAAGTGCACATTGACCGTCTAAGACCTGCTCTTGACAGGAAACAGCATTTACAACCTGATAATTCTAATAATATGAGGCAAACACAGGTATATCAACCTAGATATAATTTAAGAATCGCCAATAATTATAGTTAATAATTATGTTTTCATTGTTTGTCTTAATGCGCATAGGGCAGATGTTTGTTTTGATTCGAGCATGTTTATGTTTGTTTACTTCCTGAGGTTGATGATGGCGGCACTTTTGTTTGTTTACAAATCTTGTTTGTTTTGAAACTGATGGTTTTTTTTTTTAAAATTTTCTGGGTTCACCTTTTGTTTGCATTCTTTTATTGGTAATTGTTTGTGTTTGATATTTACATAATTTAATTCATTTTTGCTTTGCTTAGGATCTTAATACACCTTTGTTTTTTTCCTCTTTTCTATTTTTGAATGACATTTTTACACTTTTGAATTTTTTTGGGGGATATAGTAGAATTTTTTCATCTCATGGGTTTTCACCTGTTAGTACAGTGTGATTGTTTTGATACATATGTTCTGGTGAACCATTTGTCTCCGAATAACTTTTGCACAAAATATTTCATTTTCCCTTTTTGACAATTTGTTGTATCATTCAACAATTTTTTTGTATTTTTAACTTGCACTCACAGTTACTCGTTTTTTTTATTATTATCATTGTGTGATCGAATATTTACAGATAGCAGGAAAGTTGAGATGAATAGACAGTGTTAAACTGATAACACTGAATTTAATGAAATGAATAGGCTTACCAATACAAATGAAATAAAATTGGTAGTACTATATATAATAAAAATTGAAATGTATTGATTATGAAACATGATATATTCAAATATGTGTAGTACAAAACATAAATTATTTTTCTTCAGATGAAATGTCAATGAACAGTATTTTGTGATAAATGCATTTTTAAAGTTTTTGCTTGGTTTTCAAAAAGTTAGGAAGTAATAAATTGTTTTATAGGCTGCAGCTATAATTCAATGTACATATTTCAAAAAAAAAAAAAAAAAAAAAAAACCTTTCATATAATGTTGACAAAATGTGTTTTCTTTTAAGTCGGTTGTGTAAAAAAAAAAAAAAAGAAAGAAACTTGACATTAGTGTCACTGGTTTTAAACTACCTGAATTTTTAAATTGTACTTATTGATTTTAAAATGTATTTACTGTGATTTTTATGAATTAATGTATTTAATGATTTTTTTTTAAATAATTTTTTTGACATCATTTTCTTACATGGCCATGTATGCCATGTATTTAACATGTATATAATAAGCTTTTAGGTTATTTGTCTAACTTAAATGATTTAATATTTTTTTGGGATTGTTTATTTTGGGTGTAGCAAACAAATTTTTTCGACTCAGCTTAGCAAAAAGTTTTAAAATTTTTTCCCGTCTCGAGGATTTAAATTTTTTCATTATTTAATTTTTTTCATATCAATTAGAATTTTTCATTGGATAAGTTTGTCTGCACAGCTAGAATCTAAAATGTATATAAGGTAAATATGTAATTTCGAATCATATGGCATGTAGCCAAACAAGCTGTTTAATGTTAATGAGGTACCGACTGAGGTACTATTTTATGTATTACCCCATGTAACTCGGACGATCTGGTCAGTGCGGGTTAGGGCTGTAGGTGAAGTCTAGTGTGATCAAGGTTCTGCTGTGATCTTCGTCTTCGGTTGAGTGTTACTCCGAGTCTGCAAGGTGTCCTCGACTTCAGAATTTTCTTCTATCTGTGTCAGGGGGAGAGTATGTCGTGATGCTCGACATAGCTTTGTTGAATTTGCCTCTCCGCTGTCACATGACAGAAACAGAAGAAGAACACTCCTAGGGCGATGAAGTGTTGCGCTTTGCTTCCCGGCGATGGAAAGCGGATTCGCGCCTGGCGATTGGCCCAGTCACAGAGGAAAAGTTGGCAACCCGACTCTTTGCGGCGCCCGTGCAGGAAGTTCGAAAGGAGCATGGGTAGCAGGAAACCGTTTTCGCTCGGACGCAGGACGCGTCTTCATGTATTTTTGATTGAGTAGCAACTTTTTTTCTTCAAGACGTGATGTTGGTCGTCAACCTGATCCACATAGTGCCATGAAGTGTGAAGAGCACTAATGTATACTTACGTAGCTATCTTATTTTAATCCGATGGGGGACGCCCCAGAATGAGCTCTTGTAACTTGCGTTACGCGCTATGACCTGATCTCCGGCCTTCCCTTTTACGTAGACAATAAATGTAATGTTTGTATTCACCATAATACCCGTGTGATCTTTCCTGATTTTCCAGGTATGCATTCATTCCTCGTTCCCTTGCAGCATTGTTTTTTTTAGCTGGTGATTCTAGCCCCACATGGGGTCTGCTCTTTTTCTATGGCACGCACACAAAAAAATGGTAAGTGCAGGGAAGTGATCGAATCCTAGTTTTTTTTGCAATATGCTAGGTGGAGTTCCCTTTTCCAACCAAACGCAAAGATCCACTATACTTAACTAGAACTCCACCATAGTATCCGTTTATCCGTTTTTCTTGGATACTCTCTCCTAATTCCTAGTGCAGTCTCGCATCATTACAGCTCAGGTGCTTCCATTAGGAGCAAACTGAGCGTCGAAATTCTCAAAGTAGTACTGGCATCCGCCGATGATGGTGCTACCTGAAAGAATGGATGTCGATTTCCGGGGAATGCCCTCGGTGTGCAAAGGTTAGCGACCATACGCAACCCCATTAAAAAGAAAAAAAAAACGTCTTAATTTACAGCTAAAATTTTTGTAACAACAAAATAGTAAGAATTAAGTGAAATTAGCAGATTTGACTTGCTACTCATATTCGAAGTATGTTGAGTACAGTACACAAACAAGCTTGAAAATAAATTTTCGCCAAAAACACCACGCTCTTAAAAAGCACCACAATATTGCCATTCGATATGCGATCTGTAAAACGAAAATAAAATAGATTAAATGCAAATGTTTCGAATTTAATGTACGTTGTAAAATTTTTTTGTAAAATGACAGAAAAGAAACCGAGTGTTTTTTTTAAATTGCAACGAACTTGTTTCGAAACAAATAATCAAGTTTGTTGATAACAGATTCTCAATAAAATTCTTGTTTTTCCGCACTCTATGCAGAGAAAGAGTTTTTATGTTACGTAAAACCTGACAGTTGATATCTGTGACTACCAGTTTAAAAATTGTCAGAAAATGCATTCTATATTGTTGGCGTACGGTTTACTTTCAGCTCTGCTAAGCAAACCCTAACCTTCGGCCGCCAGTCATGATCGCTCCGGAGGCACCATTGCCCGAGCGGTGTCTAGGGCACAGGAATCACTACAGTGTGGACTCGGCTTCAACTTTAGCTACCATAGGATAGTAATTCAGTGAGTGTGTGTGTATACTCACAGATGGCGCCACTACTGCGACACGCTTTCTGTTGCTTTAAATTTACAGGATTTTCTCTGTTTTTAATTTTCTGTATTTTTGTTTTTGAATGACTTTGCAGTTTCATGTCTTTAGTTCTCTCTAATTTTACATCAAACTCCGGATAAATTATTTGCAGAAGATTCTCATGTATTTCCGGGTATTTTTTTTTTTTTTTTACAGGGTAGCTTTATTTCGAACTAATCGAAGAATAAAATTCAGTTTTCTGAAAGGTATAAATTATATGATTACTACTACTCAAGGCCGTATCCAGAGGGTGGGGGGGGGGGGGGGGGCACGGCCAGGCCGCCCACGAAATTCCGAATTTTTCGCAATGTAGCATATATTCCTTCTTGAAACTTTCCTCAACATAAGTGTTTCAAAGTCAGGGCCCGCCCCCTGAAAATAATTTCTGGCTACGGCTTTGTTACTACTATTACGGCCTTGTTACAACAGTGATTTACATTATTTTCTTCATCCTTAATATTGTACGATTACAGTAAAACAAAGATAAGGAAAAGGAGATGACATTTTACTAAATGTGCACAGTGTGAACACATTTCAATTTAATTATTATTGAGAATACAATTAATATTTCACGTTAATTATTGTTTCTTGCACTTCCTTAAATGTATGCGGAGTATTTAGTTGTAGCCTTTGAGTTCGTTTCCTTTGCAAATACATATATATATACACACATATATATATATATATGTCTTTTGATGCGTTGAATTTGTCGTACAAGATACAACAAATATTTATCTAGCACGGTTTAATAATGCGTGCAGCCGAGAAATCGAAATGATACGTATTTCTTCTTATACGAATGATAAATTTCATTAATTCTCGAATTGAAAAATTGAAATGTTTTTAACTGTTTAACATTTCTATTAATAATATTTTTGTTTTATTTTCTAATGCTAATTCAAATTACTTCTTATGGGTTAATTTTTGTTCTTTTAAAATGCTGCTAGTGAATTATATCTTTTCACTGACAACAATTATTCGTGGTGCTTTTCCATAATCTCAGCGCAAATCTTGCCAAGCACATTTTTTGGCGACAGCATACGCAATAGGTTATCAGCGGCCAAGGTATATAGAGAGGAGAGGTAGGTCAGAGAATGTAAACAAACAGAGGGCGGTCTCCACGCAATAGGGGGCTGACGTACACTGGTCCCCTTTCGTTTGGAATCCGCTCATTGCGTAGCATGATAATTTGAATATTGTACATGCATTATTAAGTTTTCTGAACAAATGATACAATTTTTGCGTGGGAGAAAGTTGCTTATTGTTTCAAAAAATTGCAAACATCATACTATATTTAAGATGTATAGACATTTACTATTAATCTATTCAGAAAAGAGGAAAATACTTTTATGTTGGCACTTGATATTAAATTTAAGCATTCATAAATTGTTTCAACTTTTTTGTTGCCTGGGACTGAGATGAATTTTTATTTTCCGAGAATAAACTCTTCTTTTTATTCAAGTACTTTATGTGAAAAAATGTCCTAACTCTTGCATAAGTTTGAAGAAGTTTTTATCCACCTAGCACAGTTTGAAGTTTAGAAATTATGCTACCAGATTTGAGAATGTTTTCTTTTCCATGAATGTTAATTAAATAACTTTAAAACTTTGTAATCATTTCTTTGATAAACTACTTTCACGCTGCGAAATGATACAATGTATCCCTTTCGTAATGGAAGAAAGGTTTTTTTTGTTTTGAATTTAAACTTAGAAATAAGGTTTTCCATTTTGTTTAATACATTTATTTGCTCTCCGCCTCTGAAAGCAGATCAGTATTTAACTTTGTTTATGCCCGTTTTCGAATTAAAAACATCACATGCGACCATTCACTGTTTCAAAGAAATCTGCTGCTACTTTTCCATTCGAACATATAGTTTTAATTGCACATTCAATATGGTGTGAAAATAACTGTGTGACATAGCACACGCTTTGTCGCTCACATCACTTAACTTCTAAATGCTTTGCGCTAAATTTGGGGCAAAGAGAAATTTCATTACTATCTTTTCTCAAAATAATTTCAATAATTTCTTTGCTGATAAAGTTATCATTAATATTAAATCCTTGATCAATAAAATGATTACGCAACAATTTTATCAAATGCGGTACATAAGCAAATATCCTAACATTTCTTTCGTTTGCTGCAGGATTTTCAAAATATGTCTTATCTATGGAAACAACTGGGCGTTAGTATATTAACGCCCAATTGTTTCCATAAAGTTTGATTTCCGGCCCCCATATCTATTACGAATGCAACGACTGTGTACTCGATTTTATGTTACATACGTATTATATTATTCAAACAATCAAAAGTAATTTTTTATCGTATTCGTAATAAATAGGTTTTTTCCAATTGTGCGTTAGTCCTCGAGCAAGAACAACTTGGCTAGTTTCATGAGAGTTTTAACAAAACTTCATCAGCTGCATGATCGTATCAGATATCATTCATAACATTCATCCCATCAGACGAAAGAACTGTTAATTCCTGCAGTTCTAAAATATTTTTAGCTTGTTCTTTCATCATTGCAATGAAGTAAGAATGATAAGGCCTTTTTAATAGCCGTTTTTCAGACGCTGCAATTGCCCTGGAGTTAAAATGACTGATAATAAGGAATTAATGGAATCATTAATTTTTTGTTCCATATTTAATTTCAATTCTTCTTTCCTTTTTGAAGCATCTTGTAACAATTCTTGTAATTTTGTATTTGTAATTTTGTATTTTCTTGTACTAATTGCTTCTTTTCCACTTCAATCGTTAAAAAACAGTCATCTTTTTCTTTCAGTTGGTTTTCAAGTTATAAAATTTTATTGCACAAATTTTGATTTTCAACAAATTCTGGCGTTTTCAAGTAGAAATTGATCCTGATGGCGGCAATAAGTTTCCAGTTTCCGAATCCCGTCGTGTTTTTGAAAACGATGAAACAAACATCACATTTTTGCTCTTGTTTCCATTTTGCAGTCAGCTACAGCACAAAATACTATTTTTTAATAGCTCTAAAAATTTTAAAGCGTATGATGAACTAAGCAATAGAGCCTTTCATTACAAGGGACAAGATTGAAACCCATGAATTTTTTGCTTTACGCAGCGAAAAACGGATGCAAACTAATTAAAAACAGCCTTCTCCGGTCCCAAGTAACCAGCAGAAGTGGACCAGACGACGTCACAGTTCCGAGAACGCGTCAAGGGGCAGGGTTGCCGGGAATCTCTGACCTACCTCTCCTTTCTATATACCTTGATCAGCGGCTATATTCCGTTTGGTTTTGGCTGCATCATTATTGGCGTCTTATCGCCTGCGCCGGGATAATGGAAAAGTACCCAATTCGCCTTTAATTTCTGTTTCAACAAAATAAAAATTGAAATAAATTCACTATGTTTCATTGTATAATTTTACTGATAAAAATAATATTTTTTTGGCTCGTATTACATGAAACACATACATCACAAGCCTCAGTTATTACATATTACCAGAACAATAATATAGATTAAAATAAACATTTTCGGATTTTTTCGCTTATTTGTAAAAATAAATGTACTACAGTAAATGAATTGCAATGTTTCAGGTTAATTTCGTAATTGTCCTTTAACATATCGTCGTCATTCTGGTACAAGTACCGAACTCCAAAACGTGTTTCGAGTTATTGCCAATTTCAGCTTTCCACTCACACACACACAATAGTTACAAAAAAGTTTAAATCATTTACTGACGCAGCTTCGAAATTGTATAATTCATTTATTTTTATATGAACTAAGTAATTGAAATATCTTATTCACCGCTTTAATTTAAGACACTTTTTAAAATTAAGTCCTTTTACCAAAACACCGGATGTGCAGCCGGTGCACCAGCTGTGCACCACCTGTGTGCAACACATAAACATGCCCGAAAAAGGCAAAATTTCTTCAGAAATATTTCGTTAAATAATGATTTTGTAAAAACAAAGAGAATAAAATAAATGTAGCACATTCGTCAAAAACTTCAAATTTCTTAGTCAGCAAAGTTTTTAAAGCTTTCCCAAGTGTAACTGGAATACTTCTAAATCGATCTCATTCCAAACGATACGTATAAATTTTTGTAACTTGTGAATTTTGGTTTTTCCTCTAGAGGACAGTTAAGGAAAAACAGCACTTTATTTAGATTATTGCATTTGCCCTTACCTACAAATGGTAGTTTTATTTTAATGTGAGCGCATTTCTTTGGTTCCTCATTACCACTTTTCCTTTGGCTCCCTTGGCGAGAATAAACATTTGGGTAAGGTCGCAACACCATAAATTTTTTTATTTAAAAAGACTCACGCGATTGTACTGGAAGCAATTACATGGGTAAAAGCCGGAAACTTTTTAATTTCATTTTAAATATTTAGACAGGTTCAAGTTTCACTGTATGATTTGAGACCTAATCGTCTGCACATTGTGGATACAAAACTAGCTCTGAAGAAATATTATGACTTAAAATGTGCATCTCAAATAAATGACTATAAATGTGAAAATGATGTCATTTTCGGCACGCTAAAATTGAAATAATAGTTTTAAAAGAATCACAAAATTATTGCAAAAGTAGGATGTAAAATTATCGTCATATTGCGTATTTCAAATACTTTTTTTACGTAATCGTAATGTTCAAATATCCTTTTGTTATGCACACGACATAATTAACCATATGAAACATTAAAAAATACATTACATAAGTTGTCTATGTTTACAGAAAAAGTGCCTATTAAAAAAATTCAAAGACGTTTTCATGTAACTTACGTATAAAGGTTTAATAAATGGTGTGCATTTGAGTATTTATTGTTTTAAATATAAAGTTTATTAAAACCATATGGCCTACATTCTGTTTTCAGATAACATTTAAAATAATTAAAAAGGTTTGTCTTTTTGTTCGTTGTCCTATAATTTGTTTATTATTCAGTTATTCGTTTTTGGGTAATCCCGAGTTCTTATTATTTAGGGCTGACTCTTCTTTTGGCGGGACTTTGCTTCTTTTACTTCTTTTCTGCTCAGAAACTTTTTTATGCATTGAAAAATTCCTTGTAACTCCAAAACACGTATCTTCATTCCGTATTGTAATTTCGTGTTTAATTGCATTGCTTATTTTGTTGTTTGTTTTATTTGTCATACAGAGGATACAAATGTTTTTATTAACTAATATGGCTTTTCGAATCAAATAATGTGAACAGTCTTCAGTTAACATTTCGAATGCATATATTACTTTAATGTGAGTTAATTATCTGAGACTACACCATAGACTACACGTCCCACTCCTGTCAGATCTCAAGAATTTCCAAATATTTATTTCTTTTTTGGGCGGGGGTGGGGTACGATAAGTGCGATAAGCCATTGAAAGATAAGCCCCCAACAGACGCGTTTACCTTTCAAAATATATCTAAGAAGTTGGCAGATTAGCGTCCGGAATAGACACAGTTTGAAAGGCAGTGCCTGATTAATTAATATTGTAGACACAAAATCCTCAAAAGTATAACATTTTTCTAAAAATTCAATTTTGTCTTTAAAAAAAAAGTTTTCTTAAGATTTTATTTTCAGTAGATTACCATGTTAGATGTCCCTTATGAAAAAAGTGGATTAAAAGGCAGGAGGGGAGGGGGGTGTTAAAGAAAACTTTTGTATATTTCCAAGAAAAATTTCAGCGTAAAACTTGTGCAAAATAGCATTAATTGCTGCACATTACCCACTTAATGTCACATTAGCAAGTCTTTGTCATGTTGGAAAAAGTTTGAATGCCAGAAAGAATGAAAAGGCGACGTATGCCTCTCAGAAAGGTCAACAACGCAGAACAGGCGCTTTGATCCAAAATAGGGGCATACGCTGCGTTTTCTTGAAATGTTTATTTACCGAATAATTTCCCCCTTTAAATATCATTCTATGATTTATGCACTGTATTAAAAAAAAAGAACTTTCATTTGGGGGGAAAAGGGACCCCGGAAAAATTTCCCCGGCCTTAAATTTTTCCCGTTTTAAAAGGCCGGTTTTAAAAAAAAACCGATTTTTTCCTAAAAAAAACCCCCAAAAACAAAATGTTTTTTTATAAACAAAATTTGCCCCCCCCAACCGAAAGGGTTTTTTTGCATTTAAAGGTTTTTTTCTTTTTACGGCCGGGGGGGGGGGGAAAAGAGTTTAAGGTTTTCTTGGCGGGCAAATTTTTACAACAGGGTTGTTTTTTAGGAGATATCACATCTTTTTGCATCGACTGTTTTATCTTTTAATTTAAGCAACTTTAAGTAGAGTTGAACTCTCCCGCTCATCTTGAGGAAGGGAAATTTTTTTGCGAACACAAGGAAACTATTTGCCAAGAACATGCAAATTAAAAGATAGAATGCTTTTAGAAATTTCCAGAGTTAGATGATAGGATAATTTTTAAAGTATTTGCTAATCTACCCCCCGGGCCCGGGGTTTTTATCTAGCGAGTTGAGGCTCTGAAACGTGCTAGCGGGGAAACCCCACGGCAACTGAGACTTGTTAAATATTTACTTCACAACGATATTAAGTTATTTAATTTTTTCATTAGTTTGAAATTTTTTTCGAAAATTAAAAACCCAAAGTTATCGCTATTTTTTTTTAATGTTAAAAAAAAAAGATTCTTTTTTCCATATTTTCAAAAATTTTTCCCAAAAAAATAAAAAAGATTTTTGTCAAAATAACGCCAATATTTCCGGAGGGGGTGAAAACATTTTTTCTTTGAGAAAAACTGCGAACCAGGGAAAATTCTGGTTTTCGATATTTTTAAGCATAATGCAAAAAAACAAATTTCACTCTTTTAAAATTTTAAAAAAAAATTATTTAAAAATTTTGGCAAAGAAAATTTTTTTTTTTTAAAATAGTTTGCTTCAATTTGGGGGTTTTAGGAACGGGTTTTGGGTTTTTTCTTTTTAAAATTTAAATGATTTAGCTTTTAATTTCTTTTTAAAAAAAGCGTATTCTATTTTTTCTTGTTCCCTTCCCCATCCTTTTGGAAAAATCTTTTTTGTTTTTGCATTTTAAATTTTTTTTTTTCATTGAATTATGGGTTCTTTTTAAGCGATCTAGTCGAAACAAAAAAAACATTCCTTGGCAATCAGCATAAAAAGGTAAAACCTGAATGTATTACTGAAAGTAATGATGAACAATCGTCTGCATCGAAGACAAAATTGGGCAATGTTAACGATTCTGAAACGGACAATGACGTGTTAGGAGAGCGTTTTTTTATTGAACTGGATTGTCTCAATGAATTGTTCAGTGTAATAAACTGCCCAAATTGCTCAGCAAATAATCTGTATGTACAAAGCAATGTCAACATAAATATGGGATGCTGTATTAAGTTGAACCTGGCATGCCACAACTGTGACTATCTTAGTGCTCCTTGTGAAAGCTCTAAAAAAATTGGTCAGTTCTACGAAGTGAATAGACGGCTAGTTTACGCCATGAGGCAGTTAGGATGTGGCCACAGAGAAGCGACTCAGTTCATGAGTGTTATGAACATGCCTCCGCCACCAAATCCGACTCCATACAATCAACACATGAAAGCGCTACTTCGTGTCGTGAAGCCACTTGCTGAAGAAACCATGCGTATGGCTGCACATCGAGTTGCTGAAATTAAAGGATCTGCTGAATGTGGAGTTTCTATGGACGTAAGCTGGCATAAGCGAGGCTACTCATCATTAAATGGAGTAGTTACAGCGCTTTCTGTCGACACAGGGGAAGTCCTCGACGTAGAAGTGCTCTCAAAGGACTGCATTGGGTGCCGCAAATGGAGTGGAGAAGACAAGTCCTCTTCAAAATATGAAAGCTGGAAGGCAAATCACGTTTGCGCCATAAATTACCATGGCTCTTCTGCGAACATGGAGGCTATCGGTGCTGGGAGAATTTTTCAGCGTTCCGTTGATACAAGAGGCCTGGAGTATGTTGACTTTTATGGCGATGGTGATAGCAAGAGCTATTCTGCTGTCTGTGAACTAGACCCATATGACGGGAAGGAGATTAAAAAAAAAGAGTGTATTGGGCATTACCAAAAAAGGCTTGGGACTGCGTTGAGAAAATTGAAGAAAACAGTGAAAGGAATTGGCGGCAAAGGAAAGTTATCTGACGCCAAAATAAACAAAATGCAAAACTATTTTGGCCTTGCATTAAGAAACAACACTGGGTCAGTTTCAGAAATGTCCAAAGCAATTTGGAGTACATTTTACCATTTGAGTGCGAAGGATGATCATCCTCTCCACACCAAATGCCCAAAGGGAAATGACAGTTGGTGTTCGTATCAACGTGCCGCAGCTCGGGGAAAGCAGATAACTTACAAGCATAAAGGAGGACTTCCATTACCTCTGTTAAAACATATTAAACCAATTTATGAAAGGTTGACCAACCCCGAAATGCTGAAAAAATGCCTCCACGGAAAAACTCAGAATGTTAATGAGTGCCTCCACTCCCTAATTTGGAAACGATGCCCGAAAATCAAGTTTGCCGGAATTGAAACAGTAAAACTATCAGTGTTTGATGCTGTTCTCCACTTTAACAGTGGATTCAAACCTGAACTTGAAGTTATGAGAAGAATGAATATCAGTC
The DNA here is from genome assembly GCA_038502835.1 of Octonoba sinensis. Lineage (NCBI taxonomy): Eukaryota > Metazoa > Arthropoda > Arachnida > Araneae > Uloboridae > Octonoba > Octonoba sinensis. The sequence continues at coordinate 114,661,878 of CM076604.1, forward strand.
CTGGACATTACATGGTACTCGGAGTGGAAAATAGGAACAAACTTAGACTCGACGAAAGTTTGCGACAAGCAACCCCTATTCAAAAACAGAGGAGGAAGCAGTTACGAGGAATCAAAAAGAAAAAAGAAGATAAAAAAATTGAAAAAGAAGGACCTACTTATGTTCCAGGAGGGTTTTAGTGTTGTAAGTACTACCCATTTTATCACTTTTGTTCACATGAAGTTATGAAAACATGTTTCCAAACTTTAAACTCAATTTCTGAAGAATCCTGTTTTTGCGATATATTGCATTGTTCCAAACATGATAACTCAGCAATGAATTAACCTATCATAATTATTTTAGTATCATTATGTGCTGTATAGTACAGCAGATGTTGTCTGCCTCAATCTAGGTTATTATTCTAAAAATAAATTTTTAGTGAATTTTTAAACGGCAAAATTTCATGAAAAATTTTGATTTTTCGTCTATCCGTAGTGAAAAAAATTATTAAAAAAAAACTATAATCTCTAATATCTTTATTGAGGCACAAAACATGAAGAATAGTTTTAGGAATAATTTTCAATTGAAATTGTGTGTCTAGACAAATTAGATTTTGAGATATCGCGTTTTAAAAAACATGCTAATTAGCTCACATTACCCTAATTAATTAATTACCAATTATCTAAAATTAAAAAAGTTTTTTTAATTGGTGGAAATTTTTGGTTTTGCAATCACCCCGTTCCGGGGGTTTTTTTAGGATATTTAAAGTTGAAACGTTAAAAAAAAAAATTATGTTACGTACGATATTAATGTTTTAATTTTTTCAGTTATTTGTTTGTTTGTATTATTTTTTGTAACATATTTTAAGTCTATGATTAAAAAGAAAAAGGTTTTCTGCAATTGACTTGTGTTTATTAGCGTATGTGTAAAAAAAAAAAGAATTAAAAAATAAAATTCTTTCTTAAAAAGACGTATATTTCCATTATTTATATTTTATTATTTTTTCACATACAAAACAACTTAAATAAATGTATGTAGTTAAAAAGTACAAAAATCAACGCCACATATCCTCAGTGGACCGTGATACGCGGGATGAAATCACATTTTTGAGGGGAATTTGGTCGAGACGATCATCATCAGATTCGGAATTTTCTGAGGAAGACGTATCGCCCGGTCTCATTCAGGTGGGCTTCAATTAACGGATATATTAATTAAAAACACAATTATCACTCTTTTGAAGATTTGGAGGTGAAAAAATACTCGCATCTTCAAAATTTTTACACCAATCGAAAGCTTTTATTTTTCTGCATAAGATGGAGTTTGCTTCAAGCTTCTGTCTTATATAGAACGGAAGTTATGGCCGTTTTTCTATGCAATTCGAAATTTTTTTTTTCACGGTGATTAGCTTTTAATTTCTTTTCGCAAACTAAAAGCGCTATTTTATTTTCGATTTCATTCGTATCGTTGCCATTTTGCATACACGTTGTCGATAAAGAAAAAATCTGTTTGCAATGTTTTTAGCATTTTGAGGCGCAGACGGTTTTTAATTTTTTCATCCTGCTTTTAATTATTCTTTCTTTTTAAGCGATTTGGCGAATCAATAAATTTCAAATTTCATCAAAAATAGATTTTTTTTTCTTTCCCAGCCACTATTCAACATAAATATGAGAAATATGGGGAAAAGAAAAGATACTTGTCCATTTTAGCAGCGACCAAAACGCGCAAAGAAGGGTTCGCCAATTTGACGATTTAAATTGACGACTTGTTGTATATGCATATGTTTGTGCACTTGAATAAATTTTCAATATTTGGCGAAATTTTTCTCTACGCTTTTTTGTCGCAGTGAAAACGGACTTTTTGAACATGGATAACGGGAAAAATCTGAAAAATGGTGATTTTCAAACTTTAATTACTCTGACCCCTGATGCCCCCGGAGGTTAAATTTTGGTATACGTACTCAGGGACCCCCCGAGAATATTTATGTAAACAATCAACACCACATAACCCCATAGGGCTGAGATGCGGTTGGTAAAAACTACATTTTTGGGGGTGAAGTTGAGGGAGGAGAAAGGGGGGGGGGGGCAAATGACACAAAAGGCACACCCTTGGTGCATGAGGAATGTTGGTGCGAAATTTTAGCTCGATCCGGTTTTTCGTCTGGGCTGCAGCCCTGTCAAAGAACACCAACAACAACACGAAGAATTTTTAAAATAGCGATTTTCTAACTTTTATTACTCAGGCCCCTGATGATCCCGGAGGTTGAATTTTGGCATATGCCGTCGGGCGCCACTCGACATTGAGTATGCAAAGAATCAACCCCAGGGACCTTCATGGGGCTGAGATTCAGGGGGGGGGGGACCCCAACTTGTTCTGTCGTGTAAACAGTCCTTAGTCGCTTTTGCCATTATTTTTTGCTTTTCTTCGTAGGCTGATCGTTTTGTTTTCTTGGCGGTCGTTGAGTTTTCTTGGCGGGCGGGACGCTCCCGCGACCCTAGATATTTATTGTTACAAGAACAAGTTGAACCAGTTAGACGCTTTCTTAATAAAAGTAAGTTTGAGACATTTTAAGTTAAATAGCTTTATTTACAACAAAATTATGCCCATTATTATCAATTATTACAATTAGCACTCTGCGTAAGTCAGAAAAAAAATGAAGACCGCTACTTTTCGTTAATCATCCTGTTTTATTAAAATATTTTTAATGCAATTCTGTACACAGGATGGCGTTATTTGCGCACATTTTATCTTCACTAAAGCAAATGGACATCTTCACTAAAGTTTGAAATTACATTTATTCGTCTGATCCCCAGTTTTTATACCTGTAAGCAGTTATCTTGCTTAGTTTAATAATATGCAACGTATTATGTAGAGCATTTCTCAAGAGACTGAATTTAAAATACGTAAAATACGGGAAAACGTAAAGTACACGAAATACATGGAAAGCAAGAATTAAATAGAAGAAACTAAAGGTAATAGAGATGACTCTTCCAAATAGTATAATATCTATATTTTCGAAAAGAAAATTGTTGTTCATTCCATTTTAACCCATTTAATTACGAATCCTGGAATTTAGGTTGAAAATAATACGTATTTTTATTTTGTTTTTTTAGTCATAACATCTTTTGAAACTAATTTTTGAACATTTATTTTTTTTCTTCTGAGGGAAAACGTAAAATGTGGGGAGTTCGATGAATAACAAACTTAGAATCCGGGTTATCTTATCATTAATTAGTATACGGAGAAACTGGGACCTGATGGAAAAAACGTAAAATGCGGGAAAAACGTAAATGGGGGGACGTTACCTGTGGTTTCACTCTATAAATATAGTCAGTTCTCTGACTGGTTCAAGTGTCTGTATTTTAAAGATCTGGTCTTCAAAGATCTGCAATGCATTATTGTTCCACTAAAAATGTTATAAAAGGCTTGCTCGGAAAAAGCTTCCGAAATAATTTTAAAAGTGAAAATGTGTTCTCTAGTTTTCCTACATACTTGTACTTCCTCCCTAATTCAATTGTTTCAAAAAAAACCCTATAATACACTAATTCATTCAATTGGAATGTTTACAAATGAGCGAAAATGTTCAATAAATGGTATATTTTAATTATATCATTCATTATTCGCTACATCGCTGAACATAAAAGATATTTTTTACCTCATGTTTTGCAGTGAATTTAAGCATTAATCTAAGACAAAGAAACGTAAAAAATGAGTTAATAAATTTATCTGTATCGGACTGCTTGTTGTTTTACTTTTACGTTTCTTAAAAAGAATTGTACAAAATGCAAATAAAAAATGCTTTAACATAATATTTTTTTGAGAGCCCTTTTTTATCACTTTAAATTTTTTTAGCTGATGATTAATAAGATGTTTTTAGAGCATTTAATTCCTGAGTTTTTTCTTCTTTGTAAAACATTACAATTCCTAACTTTGTTTTTTCTTCATTTCTTTCCCCTCCCCTTCAGTTTTTTTTTTTGGGGGGGGGGGGAAATACACATTTAGTTCTGCAGTGAAATTACACATACACACACATAAAAGCAAATAGTTAATCGTTAAAATGATTTTAATACACTCTAAACTACTTTATAAAGAGCTGGAGCAGAGTGTGGAGCAAGAGCACGGAATAGTTTTGCAATGACATTTTGCTCGAAACTTGAGAGCGAAACCTGAGCAAAGAAATTCGTTTTTCTTCACTGCTCCGTTTTTAAAAATTATATTCATAAATTTAAAAATAAATGCATAAAGTTCCCTCTTCCCTCTTTTAGGGGGTGTCTATTTTTGATTGCAACGCAGTGCATTTATGCATTTAACATATGTATTTACTGTAAAAATTTATTTTAGTGATTTATTGCACAGATACTTATTAATCAAACGAGAAAATGTATTTACTACTGAGTTTATAGCACTCCAAAATTCAGATTTTGATTGCAGGAGTAAATTTTGTGCCATCTTTTGACTGAATGTGTTACAGGGAGATTAAATTTATGACCCGCCAAATTTGTGTACTTCTACTAAGAAAAAGATTATTGTCTGGGTATAGCAAATATCAAGTTGGTGTCCTTATTATTTGGTTCTCGAGGGGCATCCAAACTCAGCTACTTGATTCAAGCGGCGTTTTTTTTTAATGAACTCTATTAACTAAAAATTTAAGTTATCTTTACTGATTCAGTTTTAATGCTTGGTGCTTAAAGCTTGTTCAAACTTAGTAGCTTCAGACACCAAGTTCGTAGCACTTTCGTAGACTCTAGAAGCAATGTGCTAAATTTTGTGAAGTTTGGAGATGGTTGAGTGGGGACGATTTCAAAAATAGATACCTTTGACATGAAATGACCGAGCTGTAATATTTGTACTGCTTACGAGTAAACTTAATATTGATGAAAATACTAAGAAATACATCAAAAACTGTTAGATACTAGTATTTTTTCACGGGGGAAAGAATAATATGCCATATGTGAATCAATAGAAGAATTGTAATATTTATACAAATACAGATACAAATACAAAAGTGACGACCAGCAACAGGCTCAAAGCCCAGCTAGGCTGGTCCTAGTCAAGTTAGCAGTCCCAAATGATCACCAAGAGCTTTCTTAAAAGTTTTTACCCTGCTGCAATTAACAGTCGCTTCTGGTAAACTATTCCAATTGCCCATAACCCTATTGAAGTATCAATTTTCCTAATTTTAAGATTAGCCTGAGATTTGAAAAGCTTAAAACAATGACCTCTGGTTCTACTTTCAGCACATAGCTGTAGCCCATCAACATTTCCCATTTTAATGAATTTAAACAACTGAATCATGTCCCCTCTAACTCTCCTTTGCTCAAGACTATACATATTGAGCCTTTTAAGCCTAACCTCATAATCTAAGTCTGAAAGACCACTTACCAATCTAGTAGCACTCCTTTGAACCCTTTCGAATAAGGTAATATCCTTTTTTAGGCACGGAGATCGAACAGCATATTCCAAACGAGGTCTGACCAAACTTCTGTATAGTGGCAATACAACTTCCTTAGACCTATTCGAAATAGCCTAATTGATAAACCCAAGCATCCTGTTAGCTTTGTTACTGACTATGCTACACTGCTGGCTGGACTTGAAGTTGAGACTAACCAATACCGCTAGATCAACAACTGCTTCTGCTTCCCTAAGGAAGGAACCTTGTAAATAGTTTCCATGCGTCCTATGCCACTTGTTCAATTAATTGGCGACCACAATTCGCTTTAAGTGAACTGGTAATTATTTTTTATAGACACTGTAATCTAAACCACGTAGTGCAAATTTCACCGAGTACACAGTATCGTGGCATCGATCGTTTTTGAAAATCTTCTTGCCATTAAATTCTACATCTGCACATAAGTAAAATTTTCTGTCTTCTGAAAAAGTTTACCATCGCTTCTAAAAAAAACTTTATCTCATACTCCTATTTTCATTACAATACTCCCCCACTCTCCCTAAAGGGGGTAAAAACCTTATGAATGTTGAGAGTAAATTATAAATTTACACGCAACATTTCCATCGGCCTGTTTCAAATTCCTTTCCCTTCCACGATTTATGCCAGTAGAGTTTAAAAATTAAAATTAACTTATTTAAATAGAAGTCCACGTTTTGGTACGTTCCATCGGCAACCCTGACTTCTAACGTTGGTTGGAACAAAGTTTAATAAAGAAAATAAATTATTTATTTATATTTAATTTTCGAGCATTTTCTTTTACACTCACTTCACTTCGGATCCTTCGGTTTCTTTGCTATTTATTAACTTCAGTTTACATCGTTTTCCAAAAATGTTGCCATTTACCCTCTTACATAAAAATAAAGAATAAAAGATCTGACTTTGAAACAGGGAGTAGAAAACTTAAATGAAAATGGGAAGATTATAAAAAAGTAGCATAAGCTTAATGAACAAGCATGTCTCATTCCATATCAGCCATTATTAAATTTCTGGCTGCTTTTTCCATTTTTTTTTTTTTCTTTGCTGATGTGACTGAAATTCTGAATAATTAAAAAGTTGAAAATCTTTCGCAACATTTACATACTACAGGAAAACTTTTTGATTTAAATTAAAATAAAAGCAATTTTATTTCTTATAAACATTTATAAAATGTTGCTCCTCGACGAATATTTTTATGCATAAAAAAAGAGAGATTATTCTTAAATTTCCGTAAATGCACTCGAAATACATCAAAAGATGAAGACGTAAGTTATTGAGAAAATGAACATTTTGCATATTTATATATTTTAATGAAGAAAATATATTATTTTTAATGCTTCATTTTTTTTCTTCTAAAAATTGAAAAACATTTTTTGTTTCCAACTCTAGTAAGATTTAAAGTAAGAATGTATTTTTTATACTGATTCCCTTACATTAAGTAAATATAACAGAGCGCATTGAGTCGTGGTATATTTTTAGAAAAAAAGCTTTTAATGAGAATATTAAATTAAGATTACTCGGTGTTTTTCATTAGGAAAACTTAAAGCCAATTTTTATCATTTCATATATCAAAAAATAATATTTTAAAATATAATTTTTAACATTTTTCTTACAGATTTTTCTCCGTAGTAGGATGACACGACTTCATCAATAGCAAGCTGGAAACTGGAAACTCATATTTTGCTATTTTCTTACTGTGATTTAAGCTAGTCGATACGTGGGATTATAAGGAGAAGACACGCTTTAGTGTCTTGGCACTCATTTTTTTTTATAGGTAGCGTTTCAAGAACCAATGCAATAGAGTATTTTCGCACTTCAATACTAGAACTACCGATGTTAATTATATACTTAGCTTTACCTTACTTTTTAAATTGGCCGGTTTATAACTGTTACGCTTTAATTGTAACTTTCGGCTTAGTTTCTGTAAATAAAAGAATACAGTTTAACATAAACAACATTTGATATAATAATTCATTATTAATACAAAAAGAACGACAGTAGGTGAGACGATGAAGTTCGTACAATTTTTAATATTCCTTTATTTCGCGCGCATTGCAAGAATTGTGTGAATGACATTTTCTTATGTACATATCACATAGTAGTCATAGACCAGAGGCATATCTTTCTTTAGTAATCACTGCTTAAAGCCAATTTATTTTCCTTCTTTTTTACATGCACATGCATGTTTGAACTGAAAAATCTTTATACATATTTTAACGACAACGTACGACCGGTGAGGTATCGCAACCAAGATGGACGCCCGATTCTTATTGAGCGCTTGAAAATTGCGGTTAGTTTAACGTTCTTTAAGATAAACAGAGAATAAACGATTTTTTTTACAATTAGCGGTTTGAGTACCATCTTTTTAATGATTATTCAACTATTGTAATTAAATATAGTAAAATAACAATCAAATAAATGGTTATTTTACTATTTTCTTACGGAAATTTTTAACAGACTACATGCTGCTGATACGACGGATAATTTCATCATCATTTTTGCTTATTACTACGTCAAGAACAAACAAAAACAGTGACTTATTTTGAATTTTGTAACTTTAGTTACGCGTTCCAAACGTTGGGTAAAGTCACTACATTACTCATATAGCAATTCATAAATTCCTTAAAAACAAAGAAAAACAACTGTTAATATAATAAGTTATATAATAAATTCGATTCCCATAAGTTTTTACTTTTCTCTAGCAGCGAACTTATAAAATACATTTATATCTACTATTAAATACCATATCTTATTTCATGAATTCCTCAAATACATCAGTTCCTTGAAATCAAATGATTATAAAAGTTACCGCAATCGATTTCGGAATCGATGCTAACATCAATCGAATGGCTTTCTGGCTCATTCGTCATGAACTTCTTCAATACTTTCTTTAATTATCCCTAATTTGAAGAGATGCTGCTAAGTCGAGGATAGATATAGCACGGAAGATCGATGGATAACTATTCGCATGAGAAAAATAGCTTCTAATTGAAGAGGGAAAAAAATCTTCGGTTATGATAAAACTGCTGCACAGAGTTCGTCTGGAAATAGACAAAACTATCAATTTGCAATCCGTTATTGATCATTCAACAGTGGAAATAAGTTTTTTTTTCCTTCCAAAATTGGTATTACAAGCAAATATTCTATATATCATTTGATATGCACACTTTTTAAACCTATAAAAATTAAGGTAATTTTTTTATAGATTTAAAAAGATTGAGAGTAATTTGCGATGTTTGTAAACTTTCGCATTAGACTTTACACCTGGCATCATTGAGTTGTAAATTCTGTAGACTTTTTAGCGGAAGGGGAACCGACAGAAGCAAATTTTTTCCATCTCAATACCTTACTTTCAATTTTTTTTCTCAATCATTATTTATGAATTAATTTTTTAGTTTTATTTACTTTTAACGGTATTTTGGTGACACATTAAGTTTTATTTCCTACTTAAAAAAAATTTATGGGAAAGTAGACTACAAATTAAGAGTTGGGGTTTTTAAAGAAGTATCAATTTCTTAAAACTTCTTTCCGTTGAGCATGGGGGCTCAAACGTAAAAATACTTTTGAATTTATACGTTTATTTCTCATCAAAGATCTTGGTGTATTCTCCTTAGTCTTTCTCAACAATAATCTCCAAACAATAATGTCTACATGTTATGTAACATAGTTGAAATGTTATTGAATAGGTGGCCGTGCAAACAGAGTAAATAATTCACCATTTTATTTTGCCCTACTATTTCACTTTGCCCCACATTCCCCCCCCCCCCTTATAGCTATTTTTTCACTCCAATAACTGATTTTCAGAGAAAAAGAAATGCTTCAGGGAAAATTGAGATGCACCCTTTTTGCTTAGGAGGGCAGAACTAAAGGTAAAAAATATCTGTTTTTCTTTTACAAAATTACACTAGAATTTATAACGCTCAATCCTCATCAAATGATTATTAGCACCTGATCAAATTATTATTAGAAACCATAATTTTAACTAATCAAACTATTTTTACGTTTAAGTGTATATTTTATTCTTACAATCGAGCTTCTCTATCTCTACAAATAATAAAGCAGCAAGTATGTGTGTGTGTGTGTCTGTCTGTGTCCGGCGTAGGGCCAAGACCGTCCAGCGGATTTTCATGAAATTTGGCACGAAATTAGTTTGGAACATGGGGGTGTGCACCTCGGAGAGTTTTTTCTGAAATTCGAATTTGTTCTTCTTTTATTCCAGTTTGTAGCCGAAAGTTTCATAAAATAGTCATTTTCTATGGGAAGGAATTATCGCATCACTTCGAGCTTGATACTGTTGAAACGCGCGTAAAAAACTGTCTCAGAAAGAGTTTTGTTTTTCGTGCTAAAATTCGAAGCCTCTAAATTACCTAGAAAAGAAGTTATAAGCATTTTTCTCTGCAGTTCGAAATTATTTTTTCACGGTAATTAACTTTAATTTTAATTGTTACCATGCCGACTGACTATTAATCATTTTTAGCCTACTTTCCCGTAAAAGTAAAAAAAAAAATAATAATAAAGCATGAAAGAAGGCTTAATGTATCGTGAAAATATCGTTAGAAATCAAGAAAAGTCAAAAATAAGTTAAGTAATTAAATAAAGATTGAAAAATAAAAAATTTGAAAGTAGGGTTCTGAGATGGGAAAAAAGTGTCTGTCTGTCGGTCGGTCTGTCGGTGTTGTCTGTCTGTCTTTCTGTCGGTCTGTCCCCCCCCCCCCTAATAACTTTTGAACGAATTGTCCGATTGGAAAAATTCTTTTTGCATTCGAGAGGTCTCGGCGAGGACATCTCATTTCCAAATTTTACTTTTTGCTTTGAATGATTTTTTGTTCAATTTTGAACAGTTCAAAAAATTTTAACATAAGCGCCTATGGGTGAAAATGAAGCAAATTATGTAAACTCTGAGTACAAGATATAAGTTCCCATGAAAACGCTCACTGGAAGAAGTTCTTGGCGTGAAATATTGATTTGAACAATTTTTGTTCATTTTTGAACAGTTCAAAAAAAATTAACATACCGCATACGGGGAAATTTCAATCCTATAGAATTTCTGATCTAACGGACCGATTTGCTTAGAACAAACTTTATCGGAAAGCTCTTATGACGTAGAACATGTACAAATAGAAAGTTCATCCAGAACTAACGAGCCTATTTTCCTATGAAATTTTTTGATCGGGATTTTCAAGAATATTTTTTAATTAATGAATGATTAAATGAATAAGCAAAAGAATGAATCAATAAATGAGGGAATAAATACATGAATGACTTAATAAATAATGATTGAATGAATATGTATTAACCGTTGAAAAAGGTATATTTGAAGCAATTAAGAACTAAAGCTAAACGAGAAAGACAGAGACAGAGATAGCTAGATTATAAATTTGAATTCGGTGTATACGGGAAAGTAGGCTCGTATAGTTCTGGACGGAACTTCTTGTTTCTTTTAACGAATTAAAATTTATTACTTCGGCTTTTAGCATTTTGAGGAGCAGCCGATTTTTAATTTATTTATTTCGTTTTTTGGATTTTGATTATTATTTTTTTTAAACGAAATAAAATTTATTTCCTGTGGCTCACAAGCGATTGATAGCTTTATTTTGATTTCCTTATTTTGACATGTATTTTACGGGACCATTTTCCATACTGCACAGAGGTTTTTAAAAGAAATGTTATCCTTTATAGCGATTTTTGTTATTCCAGCTTATTATTACTATTTATACTTTCATTATTTTTTTTTTTTTTTCGCCAGTGAATTAGCACATATGTTATTTTCCTATTTGAGCTCGGATGAAAGGTTTATTCCGCTTTCAAAGCTTTGCTTGCTGCTGTTTGTTTCTGCAAGCTACAAAATTTTGTCTTTTTGTTTTAAGCCGGGTCCAGGCGCTACGTTTTGCACAACCTTTTGTCTGCGCAGTTCAACACGTTGCAGATAAAACGTTGCGCGTAGATTGGAAAAGTGCGCAATTACGAGTCCGGTGCGAAGACTACAGTTGCAGTGATAACTCAGCTGAAAGCATAGATGTCTTTGAACTGTGCAGACAAATCGTCACATGTAGACGGTAGCACCCTTTTCCGATTCATTTTGTTTCTCAGTTTCAATTCGTCAGGCGACAATGGCCGACTTTTGGCAATGTTCTCTGGAGTTTCTCACAGAATTTATTGCATTATGCGAAAGTTTCCCATGCATTTGGCGTGTCAAATCCAAAGAGTATAGTGACGGGGATAAAAAGGGGGAGGCTTATGAGAGTTTAGTGGACAAATTCAAAGAAATTGATGCAACCGCAAACAGAGAAACAGTTGTAAATAATTAATTCTTTGAAAAGTGTTTACCGTAAAGAATTGGAAAAAGTTAATAAATCGATTCGATCTGGGGCTAGCCATGTCTCTGGTATTTTGATTTGTTACATTCTCTAAATGATCAGTAGACACCAAGGAAGTCTAGGAATACCGTGGATGAAAATAAAGAGACTGCAGTTGTCGAACCACCAGAACAGGCAACAAAAAAATATTTATTTTATTTAATCATTTGACCACTTTGAACGCCGGGTACTTCTGAGACGTTCCAGTCGTTTTTTTTAACATGCCACCATGCCAAAATTGACCAGAGTAGTACCTCCTTCATGACGATATCGCACAAAACTGAGTGAAATATACAGATATCTCTGCACCATGTAGACGCATAAAAAACTGCAGCGTTTTAATTCAGTCTTATGACTGCGCAGACAAAAGGTTGTACAAAACGTAGCGTCTATACCCGGCTTTAATGTCAATAAATAATTGATAAATATTAATTATACTAAAAATTTATTAATTAAAACTATTCTAATTTATAAAAATCGTCCTTTTTGTATGGGTACTTGAACTAAACAAACAAAATGCGTTTTCGTTCAAATATTTCCTTTTTTGTTTTGTTTCTTTTCTTTCTTTCCTTTTTTATTGTATGTGTTTTGTAAAAAATATGCTTAAATGTGTAGGATCTCTGGCTGATTCCCGTGGGCAGCTAATTTTTAATTATGGGGAATGCTATACATTTTAATAAAATAACATAATTTAAACCTAAAAAAGTTATCACTATATACACAATGGCAAACCGACTGGTCTTTTCATTTTTTAACATGGGCATAGCCGTGCGGGTACCGCTAGTTTTACATAAAATTAAAACCATGCTGAAAACTAGTAATTCGATTCTAACAAAAGGCATTAGCGAAGACATCCCATTACAAAATAAGGATAATTAAGGATTCAAAAAATGACAACAAAATGTGCCCATTGCTAAAGAGCTTATGTTCTACCCTGAATGGAATAGTTATGAGAAATATGTTTTCCGAAACATTAGACACCAGGACTATCAAGTAAGCGTTCCACTAAAGAAAATTCTTCTATTTCCATCTTTTAAGTGCAGAAAAAAAAAAAAAACAATTGGTTTGTAAGTCAAATTTTCCTTTTCACTTATAACGAAATACTTTTTTTCAATAGTTATTTTCAAATCAAAGCTTTTATTTTGTTTTCTTTATTTATTCCATTATGTTTGGTATTATAACTATTGTTATTTTGAAACCACAAAGCAGACAGTAAACAAGTATAGACGCCCGAAAAACGAAGTAAATAATAATGATTTTGCAAACTAAATCTTGTTTAAAAAGTTTGTGATATTCCTTATCTCGATTACCAACTATTCGCTAATGCAACAATGCGGAAATAATACATCCAAATTGGACATCTAAATGATTGGACCGAAATTCTACTCTCAACAGATAAACTGGAATGATAAAAAAAATCGTCTAATGTTAAATTTCCCTTTTGTAGTTTTATTACAAACTAAAAAAAATCGGCTTCAAACATGTTTTAAATTCGTACAAAATAACGTTTTAAAAATTGTTGACAGTTAAATAATTTTCGTTGAAAATTCTTCAAAAGAATATGAAATTAGGGAAAGTTGAACAAACCAACAAAAGTAAAGCTTCCAATTAAAGAAAGGAGGGGAAAAACTGAGATTTAGTACTGGAACTAGCTGAGAACATGTGAAAAAAGAAATACAACAAGAAGTTCCGTCTAGAACTATACGAGCCTACTTTCCCCTATACACCAGCTTCAAATTTATAATCTAACTATCTCTCTCTCTTTCTCGTTTAGCTTTAGTTCTTAATTGCTTCAAATATACCTTTTTCAACGGTTAATACATATTCATTCAATCATTCATTTATTCAGTCATTCATGTATTTATTCATTCATTATTTTGCTTATTCATTTAATCTTTCATTAATTCAAAAATATTCTTGAAAATCCCGATAAAAAAATTTCATAAGAAAATAGGCTCGTTAGTTCTGGATGAACTTTTTATCTGTACATGTTCTACGTCATAAGAGCTTTCCGATAAAGTTTGTTCCAAGCAAATCGGCCCGTTAGATCAGGATTTATATAGGATTGAAATTTTCCCGTAGGCACTATGTTAAATTTTTTTTTTGAACTGTTCAAAAATGAACAAAAATTGTTCAAATCAATATTTCACGCCAAGAACTTCTTCCAGTGAGCTTGTTCATTGGAACTTGGATCTTGAGAGTTTACATAATTTGCTTCATTTTCGCCCATAGGCGCTAATGTTAAAATTTTTTGAACTGTTCAAAATTGAACAAAAAATTGTTCAAATCAAAAAATAAAATATGGAAATTAGATGTCCTCACCGAGATCTTTCGAATACAAAAAGAATTTTTCGAATAGGACTATTCGTTCAAAAGTTATTAGGGGGGGGGGGACAGACCGACAGACAGACCGACAGACCGACGGACAGACCGACAGACCGACAGACACACTTTTTCCCCATCTCAAAACCCTACTTTCAAATTTTTTATTTTTTAATCTTTATTTAATTACTTAATTTATTTTTGACTTTTCTTGATTTCTAACGATATTTTCGCGATACATTAAGCCTTCTTTCATGCTTTATTATTATTTTTTTTTACTTTTACGGGAAAGTAGGCTAAAAACGTGAATTAACATAATTCTGAAGATTTATTTGAATTTTGTTGTAACATTTCAGACAGCCAAAAACTTTTATTCTAAATGCATGAAATGTTTGAGGGAAAAAATATGATTGCGCGCGTCATCCACACGAGTACCAAAAATTCATAAAGACAATTTGAAGATTTTACAGGTAAAACAAAACAAAAAGAAAAGCATATTCTTTTAGGATTAAGATACGTTATATAACATAGGGGATTGCGAGGCTGGTCACTCAGAGTAAATTATCACATTGTTTTTTGTATTTGCCTCTAGCATGCACAAAGAACATAATATCGCTTGCTGTTGTATTATATTGTTAGTACAATTGTAGTATTAACTCGTTATTGTCAGTAACGAGTATACGCTGCTGGTGCTTGGAGTTAAAAGAGTCGGCGATAGCAACAATTCTAAAATGAAAATTATACTCTGTAAAAATTTAGGGTTCAATCGTTCACTAAAATTTGGTGAAATGTAGCTGCAGCGAACATTTGGTACTAATTTGAACCATTATGATGGTTTACTAGTTTCACCATGAATGTGGTTCAACATTGAACCTTGAATATTTCTAACCATTATTACGGTTCAGCATTGAACTATGATTATGATTTCTTTTCTAACCAGTATTATGGTTCAACCTTGAACCATAACCATAGGTTTTCTTTTACCTGCTATCTTGGTTCAACTCTGAACCATAATGATGGATTTTCTGCGAACCGCTGTCACGGTTTAAAGTTAAACCATGAAAGTGAAGTTTTAGCTGCACCATTTTCTATTGCCATTGTTACTTTTAACGTAAATACTTTCAATTCTTTATGCTCAAGCCTAACACAGAACACAAGCTTATTACCAATTTAAATGTTTTTAATTAATTGAATTTGAACTATTTTTAATCTGTAAATTCAACTTTTTACTAATTATTAATTCTCCATTATAAGATCAGATTCAAGCGTTCCAATAATTAATTCAGTGTTCCATACATATATAAAAATATTTATTTATATATATCAACATCCCAATGCACTGTTTCAGAAACCTATAGTATTTTTTAAATAGCTAAATTACTTAGTTCTTTAAAATTGCAATATATGGTAATGTTGAATTTTTTAAGTTTTTTTCCCACATAAGGAAGTTTTTTGCAATCAATCACAATTTTTTATGTTCGTCAACAGATAAGTTGAACAAAAATGACTATTGAATTTTCCTTCATAAGTGTAATTGACAGCAAACATTTTAAGTTTCTGAAGTATGTCATTTTTTTTTCAAATATTGCAACACTCTTTAACATCAAAAATATTTAAAAAAAAATATTTATATGAATACAACGATTTTGAACACATATGCCTAGAAACGAAATTGAAATAACCTTGAAATGCACAAGTAACAATAATAGCAATAATTAACAACTATTGAGGTGGGGTTCCGACGTGAGGGGGCACTCGGATGAGGTAAGAACTTCAGCCTGCAAATATATAAACGAAATGCCAGTGCAGCGTATCTGATTGTTATGCTGTCGAACCAATTTTCCGCTGCCATTAACCGTGTAGTGAAATGCACCATCTTTGTTGATAAACTCCTTAAATACCTGATTTTTATTTGAAGATCTGTAATCTCTGATTGCAACTTTTTCCCTAATTTCTAAAACTCTATTACTGAAATAGATGTTTGTTAGAATGATTGGGACTTAAGTTGAGAAGGAATTATGGGTAAAATTCTACAAAGGGGGATGTCGTGGTCGGAAAACGAAACTTTATGTTTTAAACAAAACAGCATAGCAAAAATATACATCCAGGATTGAATCCAGGAAAAATTGGAGCAAAAAAAAAAAAAAAATGGATATAGGAATAATTTCTTCAGGGAGCACCAGGAGGTAAACAGTAGTTCTCTCCTCGTCAATATTTTTATAATAAAGTTCTTTTCAGAATTTAGATGTTTGTTGGGATGCCGTAAAATCAATTAATGTAGTTTAAAACGCAGAAAAGCAGTATAATTAATTTTAAAAATAGCTGTAAAGAGGTAAAGACAGAAAGCTAACAGCTTGGAAAAGTGGTTTGGTCGTAAAGAGGAACAAAAATTAATGATTTGTTTGTAACTATCAAAAAGTGGGAGTATGCTTATGTTAAAGTTCAAAGCAAGTAGGGCGGGAGGACGCTTGTGTTCAAATAAAAAGATAGGGTGAATCTGTCCCATTTTATACCCCCTCAACTATACAACTGCCCCCCTTTTTTTCATTTTTATGTGCCTTAAATCATAAACAGGTGTATCTGTAAGGGCCACTTGCCGTTCAATTGAAAATTTGGCCCTTCAAAAGTGGTGACCAAAAAGAAATCAAAGCCTTATAAGGTAAAAAAATAATATAGGTGAAAAAAAAAAAAAAAAAAAAACGTTTAATGACATTTTCAAACAACATGCTTGAAAAAAATCTTCTATCGAAGTTTCATAATTATTTTGCAGACAATTTTGGTGTTCTAATGATTTTTTTACTTTATGGAACAAAGTATTTAAATTTGCATCATTTATTAATGTGTTAAAATGATATATTAGTTTATTTATTGAGATTTTCTGACAGGATATATATTTTGCAAAATGAGTGACCACAAATTCGAAACTCACGCAAAATCGACCTAATTTCACGAAGAATTCCTAATGTAGACTAATATTTTGACTACAAAACCTGTTGAACCTGCTATTGGTGGAATAGCTAGTTCGAATGAATGGGAAGTAGGAATAATTACATATCAAAGCCATAGCCAGGATTTTTTGTTTGGACGGGAGGGGGGGGGGTGGCAGTTGAAGAACGCTTCTTCTTATCAGAATGCACGGAATAATTTCAGGGCGGGAGAGATTCTACCCCCTCCCCTCCCCTGCAGGCTACGACCTTGGAATAAAAACACAACTAGCTGAGTTTAAAAAAATAAGTTATAAGACTGATTTTTATTTTCTAGTTTTCAAATTGTCATTTATAGCATATAAAATTTCAGAAAACTTTTGGGTTGTCCTCGGCAACGGGCTTGGAATCAAACAGAATTTTATACAAATGAGTTTTTTTATCAGAATGTTTTATTACTTTTAATTTTCAAATTGTCATTTATAACATGTAAAACTTCAGAAAATTTCGGGAGCGGAAATGGGTTTGAACCTCCTCCCCCCCCCCCTCCCGCTGGTTACAAAGATATGCCTACAGATTTAGAATTGTGAAAAAACAATTTCAAAGCTTTTTCAGATGAAACAAAAATTAGATTAAAAAAAAGCCTAGTGGCTATAGAATTTTAAAAAAAGCCTAACAATTGGCCATAATATTTTCAAAACAAATATCTTTTCGCACGCAATAAGAAGTGAACTGTTAAATATGCAACGGAATTTGCAAAAGGTTTTACTATATTTCAAGCGAACATTGTGGAATTCGTGTATTTTTGCTATCAAAGCATCAAACGCATGAATCTTAGAAAATGTCCTCTCAGAAAAGGAAATATTGATAATATTTAATGTCAAAAATTTTAAATATTTAGTGTTCTTTGCGCGTCAAGAGGGAAAAAATTCTCTCCCACTCCGTTTTAAAGCACATCCTTACATTTACCAGATGAGACACTCCTAGTACAAGGGACTTGAAAGGAAGTATTCATTTCAAAGCGCTTTTCAGCGTCAAGAAAATTTCCGTTCCAAAAGCTGCTAACGTGCTAACACTTCCAGACAACGCCATTTGTTTCTTTGATTTATACCCGCTTCGGAAACAACATAGTGATTTATTATTTCAAGCGGCTCTGCTAGATTAAAGTCATATCAAACCGACGCTTTAAGCAAATGGTTTTCCTTTTCCATTTTACGCTTTTAACTCGGTTTTGGAGTTGGTAGAAAAGAAACCTTATTCATAATATGTTTTCGTTCTCCCGGATTGATAGCTTTAGTTTTTTATTTTTTCCAATAAAAAGCGCTCACATATACAGCAGTAGAAAATCGATTTTACTAGCCATAAAGAACTTCCTAGTTCTATTCTATTCTATTCAAGATGCTTCAAGGATCATATTTAGAGGTCTGCGTACGATGCGCCTTGCCGCTGTGGGATCTTTTAAATTTTTGTGCTAGAGACCAGATGAGAGACCATTACTTAGGTTGGCACCCCCAGAGGTATCCTTTCAATGGAGGCAATTCATCGCGTCACATGATAACGGTGATCGCTGATTTGTTTACCAAATTTGAAATCGAGTTCTACGTGGAGTTCACGAAGCAAAATTAGCTATCTTAAAGTAGACTATTTTCAAAAGCTTTTTTTGGTTATAACCCGAGTAATTTACCTTTAATTTAATCATTATAAAATAAATTAATTAATTATTACAATAGTTATACTGTTTTATTTAGTGTTAATTTTATATAACGCAGAACTTTATTTAGTCCTAGTTTTTAATAACATAGAATTTTATTTAGGCCTAGTTTTAACTAGATTGGTCGAACTCGAAGTAAAGCGATACTACAACTTCCTTTGTTTACATCGCTATCACGTGACCTATGATGCTGTATGAATTGCCTTCATTGGAGGACATTGTAGCCATGACGGATTTTACGTGCACCAGCTCCCATTAACGTAAAATGCCCCGGAGCGAATCAATCTCGAGAGGTGGTCACTCTCCCAAACACTGACCTCGGTCAATAATGCTTCACTTTCGATGAACTTCATAGTTGCTAGTTAGTATTCATACCATTACGCAGTTACGGTCACCACTATTACACATTCCCTTCCTGCGGATTTTTGAGCTTTGAAAGGAATATACTATCTGTTTTTTTTTTCTGCGCATAGCTGAAAATTAGGTGCAATCTATAGCAAAATGCTCTTAATCACTGCGGGAAAGAAATATGTAATAAATTCTCCAAGAAAATAACTTAAATTTAGGAACCAGAGCAAAAAATGACCGAGTACTGCTTTTTACATTTTATTTTTAAAATGACATCATATTTACTTGCCAAATCCAAATTTCTCGGAGTGTCCTAGTTCCTTTTGCTTTATAAAATTGACAATTAAGATTACGAATAGTGAATATCTTTAGTGTACATTTGTTATACATACTTTGATCGATTGAGCGTTTTTAACTTAAAATACGAAAGGACAATGTCAAGCAGCCAAACAACAAAGCTTAGTGACAGTTGGTAGATCATTGAAATGGCTATCTAAATGCCCCCAGTTCAATAAATAGCAGATGTAGAGGTATTCGTAATGTCTTTTACATCAATTTTATGAAGCTGTTCTTCAAGGAAAACCAAAATTTATAAATAACTCCAAAGGACTTTAGAAAATGTCATAATGGAACCTTCGGTATAACTGAATGTACATTAACTTCAAGGCGTTTGAAGCAGGACTGAACATTTATTTCGTTATAACGAAGGTTTTGCAATTTGTGCTGTAAAAAATACACTATATTTTTTGTTGCTTTTATTACAGTCCTAAATATAAATAAATCAAATCATCGAATTACTTTCCTATTATTTTTTTATTTCCCCTTAAACATTTATGCAAAATAATTTCGGATTTTTTTTGTGGAATAAATCTTATAGATACCATTTTAAGGAAAACTTCTGTTACAGTTACTCAGCAAATGATTTCAAACTCCAATCAGTGAATTCTTCATAAATAAATCCCACTTGCAAACTATATCTTATTTCATAAGACATAGTTTCAAATTCAATTTAAAAAAGTGAATTTTCAAACTATATCTTTTGAAAAAAATTTCTCAAGTAATTCAACAATAATAAAAGCTATTATTCGTATAATTCTTCTAATCCATTTATTTAACGAGTCTATAAAATACGTTTCTAGAGAAATATATTGTTTGACACAAATTTAATTTAGAAAATGTTTGTCTAAAAATCAGTGCAGTTCATTTCTTTTGTTTACAGGAAGATTGTTTGAATAAAGTCAATTTTATGATTAAATTCTAAATACTCAGAATCAAGGAAATAAATGACTCCAGTACGTAAAGCTTAGATAACAAATGAAACTAAAATGAAGATTGACATTTTTCAAAAAATACTGACGACTAAAAAGTCTTTAATTTTATTCAGTTGTTTCGAAGAAAATATGAAAACAGCATAGAACACATAGATAAAGGAAAATACCCATGCTCAAAAGTCTGATTAGGATAGTTTGTTTTTGTTTTTGGTGCAACTTGTGAACATACAAACATTTTATGAAATCTCCTGAAATTAAATTTAAAGAAACAGCGTTTAAAGGTCACAGAAATTGCTTCTGATAAAATTATTTTTGCTTCTACTGTTTAGGAAAAATAGAGCTTTAATGGTTTCGTACAAGGACCGGTGTAGTATACACAATCAAAACTTTTAAGTAGGAACTAAAATCATATTAGGTTGTAAAATAAATTTTAAGAGCATTCTAATTTTTGAGAGAACGGAAAATGTCAAGTTTTTCTTATATCAAAGGTATTTAGAAGAACTACATTTTGGGATACACTTATTAACTGCACCTGTAATTGCCACACCATTTCTATGGTTTGACGAACCATGAATTTTCATCCAATTCGTAAGTTTCAAATTTTTATATCGCAATCTTATTAATTTCAATTCATAAAAGGAAAAGAAAAGTTAATATCGAAATCAATTATAATTTTCTTAAAAGAAAAATACTTTGCGGCTCCTATTAGTTTATCAATAATATAGAGCGTGTGATAAAGACCGACAAAATATTAGGTTTAAGGAATTAATTTTTATCAAAGATAACACTGTGCAAAAAATTTGAACTTTTTTTTTGTCCTTTAGATGAAACTATGTGATTCTATATAAACGAAAGGTCCTTGATTCAAATATCCAAACCAAAATGGACCATCACGTACTGTTTTTGCTGTTGACCCACTTCTCATATTTATAAAATTTGGTTAGATAAGAATGTAACTGAGGCTCACTTATTGAAAACACAAACACTAAAATGACTTTTTTTGGCCGTTTCATCTTGTAGGCATCTATTGGTGTGCCCTGATAACCGATTAGCAATACTAAATTCTTATGCTTCCATTCTATCGACCCCTGAAATGCTTTTCAAACACAGAGACGTCCTGATGAAACATTTCCCCATGCTCGTAATTAATTGTGCCAAGGTTTTAAGAAAATAAGTCCATATGGGAGTTCAAAAAGTGTAGTTTTAATGAAATATAGCAACTTATAATACAAAAGTATTTCACCAACAAGATTTGCGTAGTTTTTAGTTTTCTCATTTCCAAGGAAACGTGAGCCCACTGATGTAAAAGTCCAGGATTTTTCGGTTTCTGACTGTTTGTTTTCATACTCTTCATCACATGATAGGATTTCCTTGAGTTGTGGGTCTGTAAAAATCCTTTCTTTTACTTTTACCTCTCTTAAATTTTTGAATTAGTTCCTGAGATGTGCAAGAAAGCCATTCTTTCTCTGTCCAGAGCTTTTACAAATATTTCGATAAACCAAGCTTAATGTGCAATTGTGGAAAGAAGGCACGTTGTATATTTACAAGTGGCTCATTTGATATGTTTTTGACACTAAAAGTTTTGAAATTTACTTTGCGTTTTCAGAATATGGTACAGGAATGAATAGGAAAAAATACTTCGATGCAGGAGGACTGATAAACAAGCGCCACTCTGCTGAATTGTGCTCATGTCCTAGTGCTTGAAATAGTACATTCACATCAGAGCAGCATACTGTTTTTTCTTTCTCCGCAAAATAGTTTACAAAATGCCTTTGTCGTCTTGTAAAAGACTCGAAACTTTGAGAAATAGATAAAGGTTTTGTTACCAAAAATGTCGCTAAAGTAACCCAAGTTCATTAAAAAGGTCTCTAGAATTGCAATGATCTCACTTCCAATGAGAAAGATATAATGTATAATAAATTAAGTCTATAAATTACGAAAAAATGCACATTTATTCAGAAAATACGTAAAAAGCTAAAATCTGGAATTTTGGGAAAATGGTACGTGGTAGGAAAAAAATTAATCGCAGATTCGTAATTGTCAGCCAAAAATACATTAGAAACAGACTGTTTCATCCAAAGGACATTTTTCGTGTTGCACAGTGTAATTTAAGAAGCAATGTGCATTAAAAATAAACTTCCAATGAAATATTTTATCATATATTAAAAAATATATTAAATAGCGAACTTATTTGCGTTAAGTGCTACTTTAATGTTTCACAATTCAGTACATTGCATTAGTAGAGAAATTTCAAGGAGAAAGTGACATAAAGAAGCATATTCAAATTCTGAGATTTTATAGAAAAGACATTTTTAGTTAGTATTTTATGTTATTTAACATTCACTTTACACTTTTTTTTTTGAATTGTTAAAATAGTTTGCCCTTTTTTTCATCAGGGAAAAATGGGTAATCTTCATTCGTAAATTTAAATAAAAGTAATGTATATATAGGAATATTGTCGAAAGCAGTAAAAAAATATATATAAAAATAATAATAATAATAATAATAATAATAATAATAATAATAATAATCAATAATAACAATAATAATAACAATAATAACAATAATAATAACAATAATAACAATAACAATAATAACAATAATAACAATAACAATAATAACAATAACAATAATAACAATAACAACAATAACAATAATAATAATAATAATGATAATAATAACAATAACAACAATAATAATAATAATAACAATAATAATAATAACAACAACAACAATAATAATAATAATAATAATAATAATAATAATAACAATAATAATAACAACAACAATAATAATTATAACAATAATAATAATAATAATAATAACAATAATAATAACAACAACAATAATAATTATAACAATAATAATAACAATAATAATAATACAGTAAAACCTCGGTAGTTCGTTTTTCACGGGACTCGACCAAAAAAACGAGAACAAAGCGGGAAAAACGAAGTAAACGGGATGAGTATTTTTTCTGAAAAAATATTAAACATTTTTTATCCTAGATAAAGTAGAGCTTCATCCCTGATACGTGACGAAAAATTTGTGACGTTCTGATACAGCATGATAAACAGCTCTGTGCAACGTCAATAAGCCTCAACTTAGGGACATTTTTAGAGATACAGGGGCTGTAAAAACGGAAAGACTTAACTGTAGAAACAATCAATATCGTATGAACAATAAAAGCATATAAGTCGTGTTCAGTATGAGTAGTGAAAAAAAAAATTGTAAGTCATAAAAATTAAGCATTGTAATTGTGCTTTGATAAATTTAGTACAAATAAATAACAGCCTTACCGGTAATTTATTTGAAGAAATCTGTAATACACGATTGCTTTGAATTTTTCTTACGGATCATGTACATGGCATTTTCGATGGAAAATTTTTTTTAAAGCGAATCTTCCTGTGATTCGTTACATAAAAAGTATTTCTTTACTGTTTCTAATCCATTTAACGCTTCTTGAAAGGATGGCACCGATAGTTCATTTTCATTCTTGCCTGATTCATCCTCATCGTCATCACTATATTCCCTTTCGTCATCCTGCAAGTAGTTGGAGATGTCTGGTATTGTTTCCGGTTCTGTCGTAAGCACATACACATCACAATCAACATATTCAGGAAATTTGATATTCAGTGTAGTAATTTCGTTTACCACCTTATCTATAGGCTGTTGCAGATTCTTCTATTTAAATCCAGCATTACGAAGAGCATTTTTTAAGCACACATTGGTGACACTATTCCAAGAGGACAGAATGATTTCCATAGCTTCAAGAATATTGATTATATTGATTTTATAATTCGATGCATTCTCAAACTTATCGCTTCCAAGCATATTTAGCGCCTTCCGTACGAGCTGAGTTCTGTAGGAAAACTTGAAAGAATGTATCACACCGAGGTCCAGCGGCTGCAACATGCTTGTGCATTGTGGAGGGAAAAACTCGATACGAATATTCTTTAAGTTTGGCTTTGGAGAAGTATGTGCCGTGCACTGATCCAGAAACAGAATAATTTTTCTTCTTTGACGTCTCATGGCTTTGTTAAGGTCATAAAGATAGTTTTCGAACAAACTACCCGTCATCCAGGATTTTCTGTTATGCGCATATTTAGTGAGAAAGCTTTTTATGTTCTTAAAGCAACGAGGCTTTCTTGATTTACCAATTACGAAAGGCTCTTAACTTCTCACTACCGTCTGCGTTAGCGCATAAAAGAACAGTCAATCGACACTTTGAGAGCTTTCCGCCATGGCATTTTTCCGCTTTCACTACATATCCGCTGCTTGGCATAAAGTTGTAGAATAACCCCGTCTCATCAGCATTAAAAATGTCCTTCAAAGAATATTCTTTGATGATTTCGGGAAGTTTCCTCGTCATCCATTCTTCGACAGTATCAAGATTCACTGCATCAGACTCTCCATGGAAAGTTCGGTAAACTAGGTTGTTCCTCTTTTTGAACCGATCAATCCAACTGTTAGATGCTGAAAATTCAATGTTCATTTTTTTGGCGATTTCCTTTGCCTTTTCTTTCAACAGCACTCCATTAACGGGAATTTTGGCTGTTCTCGTATCGTTATACCATTGTAATAGCACATTTTCTATGTCTTGATAAGGCGATGTCTTCAATGTTTTTCGTTTTTTGTAAGATTTTCCAAGATCGTCACATGATTTTTCAATTGAGTCTCTATTTTTTAAGATGTACTGAAGCGTAGTCACCGGAATTTGAAATTTCTCTGACAATTCTATTCTGCTTCCATGAAAACGATCAAATTCCTTTAAAATCGTCAATTTTTCGCTGAGAGTCAAAAATTTTCGTTTTGTACCGCTGGTTGAAGCCGCAACTTTGAAAACTCAATTCAGTGATAAGCCAAGCCTTTGTGAGCCAAGCTAGCAGGGAAAAGTAATGGTCACGCGACACCAGCAGGGACACCCACTTGGTTTTCCAGTGCAAAACCGGAATAAACCAGAATAAACCCACCGCTCAGCAGGAATGCTTAGCCCCTTTTTCTCCTTTGACCCTGAATTCAATGCTATTCAATGCTTGAATTCAACCGGTAATAGAGGGAAAATAATCTGTTTTCTCAAGTTTTCTTATTTCTTTCTCCTTATTCTGGAAGGTTTTAAGATAACAAAATGCACAAAATTGGAAGTTTTGGTTCGGTTTCGTAACGAACTATGCGGGAAAAAAAGAAATTGATGGTGAGAAATATGCGGGATATTTTAACATTGTAGTAATAGGGAGCTTGAAGGGACCAAGGTTGAAATGCGAAATTTGCGGAAAATACGAAGTAAGCGGGGACGAACGACCGAGGTTTGACTGTAATAACAATAATAATAATAATAACAATAATAATAATAATAATAATAATAACAATAATAACAATAACAACAGTAACAACAATAACAACAATAATAACAATAATAACAATAATAACAATAATAACAATAACAATAACAATAACAATACTAATAATAACAATAACAATACTAATAATAATAATAATAATAACAATAACAATAATAATAATAATAGTAATGATTTAACTTTGCAAAGTAATAGAAATAAAATTTCACGTTAAATTAAAGCACAAATGAGCATTAAAACGCAGACATATGTTTCGGGATTGCTTGGAATCCTTTTTTCAATGCGACAGGGAGCTTCTAGATGCAAAACATCCAAATGAAGCAGACAGAACAACAAAAACAAAGCTTATATAGCCTAAGAATTAACTGTAAACCAATGAGAATAAAGGCAGTGTGAAGTGGAAGTAGAAGTAGTAGGAAAGGCACCAATAAGAGAGCAACAAACGAATGCAGTTGGAAGTACAGAAAGTAAAAAGGAATATCAATAAAAACAAAGCAAAAAAGACAACAGCGTGCATAAAAATGTGAAAATACATGAAAATTGCAAAAAAATAAAATAAAATACAAAGAATAAAATGGAAATAAAATAAGTACAGAAAATACCAAAACAAAAAGCAAAACAAAGTACACATGCAAAAGAGGCGGACGGGGGGAGAAAAAAAAAAAAGACACAAAAAAGGAAAACTAACAAGAAATCCAAGAAAGAACAACAAATTAAAGGAACTTATGACAGACCTGTGAAAAATAAGGAGTTGAGGAAGAATCATTAACCAAATTAGAACTATTCCTGTTAATATGATAAGCTTCCCAAAAGTCAAGTTCTAAAGGGGAAGAACATTTTTGAATAATTTTCTCAGAATTGAAATCAAAAGAGTGGTTGGAATTCCAACAATTTTGAGCAATGCTAGACTTATTCAGCTCTTGCTTTCGTACATAACCTTTATGCTCATTTAACCGAATTTTCAGAGCACGTTTTGTCTGTCCAATGTAAGAAAGGCCGCAACGGCAACTAATTTGGTAAATACCCCAAGTATTAAGTTGATCAACAGGATCTTTAAGAGAAGAGAAGGAAAGTTTGTTGCTAGGAGCAAAAACAACTTGAAATTGAAACCTTTTTAGGATTTTAGCAATACGAAAACTTACAGAATGAAAGAATGGTAACACAACCAAATTCTTTCTAGAAACCACATGATTGGGACCAGAAGTTTTTTTAGAAAGTTTGTTATGAATAGAATCAATTAAAGAGTGAGAAAATCCTCTATCAACAGCTACAGCTTTCAGATAGTTGAGTTCAATCTTGAGAAGCTCAGGAGAAGAGCAAATATTAATAGCACGATGGACAAGAGCATTAAAAGCCGAATATTTTTGGTTGGGAGGATGAGACGATAGTCTGTGAGGAGGTTTTTGGTGCCTTTCCTACTACTTCTACTTCCACTTCAAACTGCCTTTATTCTCATTGGTTTACAGTTAAATCTTAGGCTACATAAGCTTTGTTTTTGTTGTTCTGTCTGCTTCATTTGGATGTTTTGCATCTAGAAGCTCCCTGTCGCATTGAAAAAGGGATTCCAAGCAATCCCGAAACATATGTCTGCGTTTTAATGCTCATTTGTGCTTTAATTTAACGTGAAATTTTATTTCTATTACTTTGCACAAAGTTAAATCATTACTATCTGTTAGGCTTAACGTGCCTGAATTTGTTCTTCTTTCTTTTGTTTTGTTCTCCTATCTGTTCGCTGCTTGGTGAGTTTTTGATTTTTGTTCTTTCCTCATTGCCTTTCTTGACTGTGTTTATTTTTGCTTTTTTGTCTTCTGACACTTGTTCCGCATATTGTTACGTGGTGTATGTTTTGCATTTGTTTTTGCAATTTGTTCTTTTTGTTTATTGAACGGTTTAGCTATTGTTTTTTCCCCTTATGTTTTGTTTGTTTTTTTTCTGGTTATGTCTCAAGTTAACAGATTTTGTAATCTACGAATTAAAAAGGTTCGGTTTTTGAACCATTTAAAATTTCTCCAGGCTTGCAGGCGCAAGAAAGTCATTCCTAAGTTTATCACTTTAAAGTGTAATTTACCGCGTTCTGTTAGGGTTGATAAGGTAATTTTTCGTTCTAAATTAGCTTTACTTAGAGCTTCTATCCAGGAAACTAGGAAAAAACTTTCGTTCATAGAACGTGAACTTTATGATTTACATCTTTCTGTATCTAATTCTAATTTCGATTTTGATTCTATTGATAGAATGTCATGGGCGAGAGCTCTTCATTCATCTGACAGTCACAAAATTACTTTAAATAAGAAATTTACCAAGTTGTGTAACGATTCAAATGTTCCTGTTCCGGCTGATTTGCCTCTTGTTAATAGGAATGCGGTTGTAAATCTTTCGAAATTTCCTTTAAATAGTAATGAAATTAATGCTTTGAAATGTAATAACAATTTTGCTTTGGATAAAAAGCCTTCTTTTTCTGAACTTATTGCTCCGGTTGAAAAAGCTTTCAAATTTAGTGCCTTAACTTCCATTCAAAAAGAGTCAGTTCGGCATCTTATTGCTTCCAATGTTGATTTCAATTCAAAAGTTCCTGATATCGGTTTTACCCATTCTGTGAAACGCTGTGTCAATAATTTAGTTTCAAATTCTGATTTGGTCATTACCAAAGCTGACAAAGGTGGTCAGATTGTTGTTCTTAATAAATCATCTTATGTTGAAAAAACTGATGATTTAATTGCTTCTGGTCCTTATTCTGAAATTTATAAAGATCCTAGCGACAAGGAGTTAAAAGCTATTTCTTCTGCTGTTAAGTCTGTTCATTCTATTCCTTTGATTGCTAAACGGTCTGTGATTCCTTCTGTTGCTAGATGTGCACGTTTCTATGCTTTACCGAAGATACACAAGGCAGGTATTCCTTTCAGACCAATTGTTTCCAATATTGGCACTGCTTCATATAAACTTTCCAAGTATTTTGTTTCTGTGTTTTCTCCACTTAGGAGTCGGAATGTTTTCACTGTTAAAAATTCCACCGATTTTGTTAAGAAACTTCATAACTTCGTTCCGAAAAATTCGGTTATGGCCTTTTTTGACGTTAATTCTTTGTTTACTAATGTTCCTGTTGATGGCGCTTTGACTTGCCTCAGGAAAAGGCTTTCTGAATTCCATTTTACTTCTGTGGAAATTGAGGAATTAGTTTTTCTTACTCGTGTGTGCTTGCAACAGAGCACTTTTTTATTTAATGGTAAATTCTATGCTATGGTAGATGGCCTGGCCATGGGAAGTCCTCTTAGTCCTATTTTAAGTGATTTCTATATGCATTATTTTGAGGAAAAACTATTCCAAAAATTGCAATTTCAATTTTATGTTCGTTATGTGGATGATTGTTTTGTCCTAACGGACAGTAACTTGTTAGGTATTGATGATGCTCTTTCGATTATGAACTCCATTGATTTTAATATCCAGTTTTCTTGTGAGAAAGAACTTAATAGTAGCCTCGCGTTTCTTGATGTTTTGATTTCTAGGAGTGAGTCTGGTTTCACTACTTCTGTCTATCGTAAACCTTTCGCTGTTTCTTTACCTCCTCACAGACTATCGTCTCATCCTCCCAACCAAAAATATTCGGCTTTTAATGCTCTTGTCCATCGTGCTATTAATATTTGCTCTTCTCCTGAGCTTCTCAAGATTGAACTCAACTATCTGAAAGCTGTAGCTGTTGATAGAGAATTTTCTCACTCTTTAATTGATTCTATTCATAACAAACTTTCTAAAAAAACTTCTGGTCCCAATCATGTGGTTTCTAGAAAGAATTTGGTTGTGTTATCATTCTTTCATTCTGTAAGTTTTCGTATTGCTAAAATCCTAAAAAGGTTTCAATTTCAAGTTGTTTTTGCTCCTAGCAACAAACTTTCCTTCTCTTCTCTTAAAGATCCTGTTGATCAACTTAATACTTGGGGTATTTACCAAATTAGTTGCCGTTGCGGCCTTTCTTACATTGGACAGACAAAACGTGCTCTGAAAATTCGGTTAAATGAGCATAAAGGTTATGTACGAAAGCAAGAGCTGAATAAGTCTAGCATTGCTCAACATTGTTGGAATTCCAACCACTCTTTTGATTTCAATTCTGGGAAAATTATTCAAAAATGTTCTTCCCCTTTAGAACTTGACTTTTGGGAAGCTTATCATATTAACAGGAATAGTTCTAATTTGGTTAATGATTCTTCCTCAACTCCTTATTTTTCACAGGTCTGTCATAAGTTCCTTTAATTTGTTGTTCTTTCTTGGATTTCTTGTTAGTTTTCCTTTTTTGTGTCGTTTTTTTTTCTCCCCCCGTCCGCCTCTTTTGCATGTGTACTTTGTTTTGCTTTTTGTTTTGGTATTTTCTGCACTTATTTTATTTCCATTTTATTCTTTGTATTTTATTTTATTTTTTTGCAATTTTCATGTATTTTCACATTTTTATGCACGCTGTTGTCTTTTTTGCTTTGTTTTTATTGATATTCCTTTTTACTTTCTGTACTTCCAACTGCATTCCTTTGTTGCTCTCTTATTGGTGCCTTTCCTACTACTTCTACTTCCACTTCACACTGCCTTTATTCTCATTGGTTTACAGTTAATTCTTAGGCTATATAAGCTTTGTTTTTGTTGTTCTGTCTGCTTCATTTGGATGTTTTGCATCTAGAGGCTCCCTGTCACATTGAAAAAGGGATTCCAAGCAATCCCGAAACATATGTCTGCGTTTTAATCCTCATTTGTGCTTTAATTTAACGTGAAATTTTATTTCTAATAATAATAATAATAATAATAATGATAATAATAATACAGTAAAACCCGTTTAAGAAGTTCCCGCTTAAGAAGTTTTCCCGTTTAAGAAGTTTTTAATTTCAATACCAGTTTCATTCCCATCTCCCCAATGTTAAAATAACCCTTTTAAAAAGTTTTGATTTTATTTTTT